>MU715037.1:0-75424 GCA_026770625.1 Nicotiana glauca
TCCTATAGTCATTCTTGTCGACTTTTCCCAATAATAGATAGATTGACGACTGTCTTAAGGGAATTTGTCTCTATGGTCAATTCTGTGAATCTGAGGCTCGCTCTGTGACTCTATGGCAAACCATAATTATACTTGTTCTTGTGATGAAAGCTTTGAGTTGCAGAATTGTTACTCGGAAGTGTCAAATAATGTGAATGAAGCAGTTTATGTACAATGTGTGTGTAAGTTCTATGTTTGTATATAATTCCTGTGTTTACTTCTATCATCTAGAACTTGCCCGGTTAGTCTTTCAATGCTAATGATAGTGTGTTTGGTTGGAGGAATGATCTTAGGCATTCGTTGTGATTATGTGCAAAACCTCTTTAGCCTTTCAAGCCTACCCGTGCATAAAAGATACAACTAGCACCCAATTTGAGCCTTTTAACCTTTCTTTGGCCAACTCATTACAAACCTTTCCCGTTTTGAAAAGCAATTTCCTCTCTCGAACCCGTCCCTCTTTGAACATTGAGAATAAGGCTAAAAGCCTAAGTAGGGGGTAAGGTCAAAGTGGAAGATCGTTAAGGTTGTATGTGAGTTTAGGGCATCATGCCTCAAAAGAGTTTTGTGAAATTGTTCAAGCTCCAAAAAAATGATAATCAAAAGCAAGAGAAGAAAAAGAAAAAAAGAAAAAAAGAAAAGAAAATATAATTATTCTAATGTTTACAAAATTGGGAGTCTTGAACAAGAATGAAAAGGTATGTAAGGTAGCTCTATACTAGAGGCTAGACGAAAACAAAGATATGGGGGTTTGAAAAGGAGTGCAAAAGAATGGTAAAATGTGATTAGTGTTCAAAGAGGNATTTATGAGAGTGAGCGTGTTTGTAAATGATCCCTCTTTGCCGTCATTGTAAATATTGTAATTCTGGGACTGTCTTTCTGGTAAGGGTATATGAACTGTGGAATTGAACTGAAGTTGAGCTTTTTGAGTCAAATGAAAGTGCACTCAGCTGAGGGTAACATCTAGTCACAGTGTTGAGGCTCAGAGTTCACATGATTGGTTAGTTTTCTCTGTACATACTTCTAATCTAGGAAGGGTGAAGCAATTGTAAATACGTGCTTGAATAACTAGCAATGAACACCATCCTGAGTCACTATTGTTTCGTATTTGTAAATAGAGTTTAGAATAGGCTAAGTATGTTTTACTTGCTTGAGGACAAGCAAGAGTTTAAGTTGGGGGTATTGATGTGCCGGAGAATTTCGGCACATTTAAATGCTAATTGCTTAGATTCTAGCTTGTTTTAATGCAATTATAACTGATACTCATATAGATTTGTTGTTCTTACAGTACAAGAGGAATGGAAGACCAAGGATATGAAAATGGAAGCAAAAAGTGAAGAAAAGAGCATAATATTGCACAAGTGCAAATCTACGGCCCATTCTGCGGTTGCAGATCACACATGCGGACCGCAGAAGCGTATCTCAAATCGCAAAACATTACAAAGTCTGGAGCTAAAAACCATGTCAAGAATGCGGCGCAATCTGCGATCACAGAATCAACATGCGGACCGCAGATGTACCGTAGAATGCACAAGAAGAAAACTCAGGGTCAAAGATGCGATGCAATCTACGGTCACATAACTCAAATGCGGACCGCATAATGGAAGTGTGATGAAGGCCTGACAACTAAGGTTTTGGATCTGTGGAGAGGCTGTTCAAAATGCGGACCGCAGACCTGTTATGCGACAAGTCTGCGGTCGCAAACGTGACCTGAAAGGGCAAACTTATCCATTTTTTGTCCCGAAATTGGTCCCTCTATAAATAGTTTTAATAGACCTTTGTGGGCTCATCTGGTCTCACTTTTAAGCTACATTCTATCACATTAATATTCTCTCTTTTTGGGAAGCTAGGGTTTTGCACACACACTTGGGTCTTGAAGATTGAAGCTTGTGGTTCAGATTTTCCTACCCATTTATGTTTATTTCTTCATTTCCTTGCTTTGTATTGAATATTTAAGTATGTAGTATTTATTTCCAACACTTGAACCTTTTTTATGGAAATATTCATATTGAAAGTGTGGATTAAATATCTTGTTGTGCTTATGTATTGAATGATTTTCATTCTTTTATGAAGTGAGTTATTGTTATTTTAATTATTCTTGTTCTTTAATGTTTCCAAAGGGATTAGCTAACCCTAGGGCTCGCCCAGTAACTCCGAATTAATTTTGGGAAAGATAATTTGGGGTTGGGAGATATTAATTAACAAGAACTTGTGGCGTTAACCCTCATTTTATAGATTCTACCTAGGGATAGGATTGAACTACTTGTAGCCATTCCGGGTGTGCTTAATCTTCTAATTGCCTTAGGGATAATTCAATTAGGAAGTCATGTTAGTTTTCGGAAGAAGCTAATTAAGAATAATTATCCGTGGCTAATTAACATAAACTCGCTCATATTTGTAAAATCATTAAATACATTGGATCGTTACTTGAGTGTAATACCCGATGCGACCATACTTGTAGCCATTGATCATTTTACTTGCTTTCTAGGTTAGTTTATATTTTCGCATTTAGATATAAAACAATTTTTCAACCAAAATTCTTAGTGTTTGGCATTGCGCAACTTGCGATAATTTTCTTACATGCCTAATCGCCTGCACATTGTTCTCTGTGGGATTCGACCCCGACTCATAGTTGGGCAAATTATATTGCTGCAATCGCGTCTATTGCTTTTTAGTAGTGGATTTGGACGTCACCAGTGCCTGTGAAGGTTTTCACCGATAAGACTCTCTCATTTTATTTCTCTCAACTTCTGTTGCCTTATGGTGCCTGTGAAGGTTTTCACCGATAAGACTCTCTCATTTTATTTTTCAGCTGGGGATTGGAGTGTTACCGATAAGGCTCTCTCCGTTGGGGATTCTTTTGGCTATCAATTCTCTTCAGCTTATGATCCTCTCTCTGCAGGGTATTAGAGTGTTATTCCCGACTTCCATTCGCCTGACTTGGTACTTCTTGGATACTGATTGGGAGGTCTTTTTGGACATCAGCTGGGGATTGAAATTCTTGGTATATTGTTTAAAAGAAAAGGGTATCACAAGTTTTAAAATAATTTGGATGGGTAAAATGTTACAACTCTTGGAATCAAACTTCTTTCCCGAAATTTAAAAATATAACTTCTGCCCCAATTTTCTTGCTTGGGGATCTTTTGACTTTTATTACACTATGACCGAGTCATGAGGCGCCTACGTATCCTCTTCGAGTATCCAGGTCAAACATAGTACCCAATTCCTTTGTTTTCTTGTTACTTTTTTTTATCATTTTATTTTCTCTTTTTTTTCATTTTCATTACTGATTCCAAAAGAGGGGTATGAAAGAATAAATAAGGCTCAAAAGAGGAAGCAAAGGTTAAAGTGTTTGGATAGAAGAACAAATTGCCTTCGTCATTTCAATCTCCGGTATAATACCAAGTACAAACAAACAAAAACTATTACAACCAAAAGAAATCATACATAATATCTCTTGATTGCGTCAGAATTGATATCTATGTCTATACATCTTCCTTCAATATCTATCAAACATAAAGCGCCATTGGACAACACCCTGGTCACAATGAATGGTCCTTGCCAATTCGGGGCAAACTTTCCCTTTGCTTCGGCCTGATGTGGAAGGATCCGTTTCAACACTTGTTGCCCTACTTCAAATTTCCTCGGACGTATCTTCTTATTATATGCTCTTGCCATCCTCTTCTGATACAATTTTCCATGACATATTGCTGCCAATCTCTTTTCATCAATCAAGCTCAACTGCTCCAATCGGGCTTTGACCCATTCATCATCATCAATCTCAGCCTCAGCGACAATTCGGAGAGACGAAATTTCAATTTCCGCCGGTATCACTGCCTCAGTTCCGTATACCAACAAATAAGGAGTTGCACCTACTGAAGTACGAGCAATAGTGCGATAACCCAACAATGCAAATGGTAACTTTTCATGCCATTGTTTGGACCCTTCTACCATCTTCATCAATATCTTCTTTATTTTCTTGTTGGCTGTCTCAACTGCTCTATTTGCCTTAGGACGCTACGGTGTAGAATTACGGTGTGTAAGGTTGAACTGTTGACATACGTCTTTCGTCAAACTGCTGTTAAGATTAGCACCATTATCCGTGATGATCACCTTTGGGATCCCAAATCTACAGATGATGTGGGAATGAACCAAATCCACCACTGCTTTCTTGGTTACCGACTTGAAAGTTTTAGCCTCAACCCACCTGGTAAAATAATCAATGGTCACCAGAATGAACCTATGACCGTTGGAAGCTTCTGGCTCAATAGGTCCAATGACATCCATCCCCCATGCGACAAAAGGCCAGGGTGCTGACATTGTGTGTAATTATGTCGGCAGAGAATGAATCATATCTCCGTGTACCTGGCACTGATGGCATTTACGCACAAAACAGATACAATCTCGCTCCATAGTGAGCCAATAATACCCTGCTCGAAGAATCTTCTTCACCAATACATATCCGCTAATATGTGGCCCACAATCTCCAGAATGCACCTCTGTCATAACTCTCGTGGCTTGACTAGCGTCTATGCACCTCAGTAATCCCAAGTCCGGCGTTCTTTTGTACAACACTCCTCCACTGAGGAAAAATCCGTTGTCCAACTTCCAAATGGCTCTCTTTTGATCTCCTGTGTCTTGTTCCGGGTATATCCCCATCCTGAGGTATTCCTTGACATCATAAAACCATGGTTCGCTATCCAGTTCCTCCTCTATCATGTTGCAATAGGCATGCTGATCACGAACCTGAATGTGCAATGGGTCAACATGAACTTTGTCTGGATGATGCAACATTGATGCTAAGGTGGCCAAAGCATCGACAACCTCATTACGAACTCTTGGGATGTGCCTGAACTCCACTGATCGAAACCGCTTACTCAGATCGTGCAAACATTGTCGATATGGTATAAGCTTCAGATCCCGTGTTTCCCATTCACCCTGAATCTGATGCACCAGGAGGTCCGAGTCTCCCAAGACCAAAACATCCTGGACATCCATGTCCGCAGCTAACCGCAACCCCAAAATGCATGCCTCATACTCAGCCATGTTGTTGGTACAATGGAACTGTAGCTGAGTCGTAACAGGATAATGATGCCCTGTTTCAGAAATAAGTACCGCTCGTACTCCAACTCCCTTCGCATTTTCCACCCCATCAAAGAAAATCTTCCATCCTGGTTCTTCAGTCAACTCTATCTTGTCGACATGCATCGTTTCTTCATCAGGAAAATACATCCTCAATGGCTCATATTCTTCATCGACCAAATTCTCGGCCAAGTGATCCGCCAACACCTGTGCTTTCATCGCAGTCCGAGTCACGCAAACAATGTCGAACTCCGTAAGCTAAATCTGCCACTTCGCCAATCTCCCTGTAGGCATGGGCTTCTGGAAAATATACTTTAATGGGTCCAGACGAGATATGAGGTAAGTAGTATAAGATGACAAATAATGCTTCAACTTATGTGCCACCCAAGTTAGGGCGCAACATGTCTTCTCATGTTGAGTGTACTTAACCTTATAAACTGTAAACTTCTTGTTGAGGTAATAGATGGCCTGCTCCTTCCTGCCTGTGATGTCGTGTTGCCCCAGTACACAACCACATTAATTCTCCAAGACCGTTAGATAAAGAATCAATGGCCTCCCTGGCTTGGGTGGAACCAGCACAGGCGAATTTGATAAGTACCCTTTAATCTTGTCAAATGCCTCCTGACATTCTTCCGTCCATTCTATTGCAACATCTTTCTTTAGTAACTGAAACATGGGTTCACAAGTCGCGGTGAGTTTAGCGATAAACCTATTGATATAATTTAACCTTCCCAACAAACTCATCACCTCGGTTTTGTTCTTTGGAGGTGGCAACTCCTGAATGGATTTGATCTTCGACGGGTCTAACTCAATGCCTCACCAACTGACTATGAATCCCAACAACTTTCCAGATGGAACACCAAATACACATTTAGCAGGGTTGAGCTTAATATCGTACTTTCGAAGTCTTTGGAAAAACTTCCTTAGGTCTCTTACGTGATCTGCCTGATGCCTGGATTTTATAATCACATCATCCACGTATACCTCAATTTCTTTGTGTATCATATCATAAAGCACAGTAGTCATTGCCCTCATGTATGTTGCTCCAACATTCTTCAAACCAAATGGCATTACCCGATAGCAATAAGTTTCACACAGTGTGATGAAAGCCGTCTTCTCTGCATCTTCCTCATCCATCAAAATCTGATGATACCCAGCATAACAATCCACAAAAGACCCGATCTCATGTTTGGCACAATTATCAATCAAGATATGGATGTTGGGTAACGAGAAGTTATCCTTTGGGCTTGCTCTGTTCAGATTGCAGTAGTCGACACATACCCTGATTTTTCCATCTTTCTTCAGCACTGCACCACATTAGCCAACCAACTAGGATATCGAGTAATCCGAATAACCTTAGCATTCAGCTGTTTGGTTACTTCTACCTTAATCTTCACACTCATGTCGGTTTTGAACTTCCTCAATTTCTGCTTGACGGGAGGGCATGCCGGGTCAGTGGGTAATTTTTGAACCACTAAATCGGTTCTCAAACCCGGCATGTCATCATATGACCATGCAAAAATATCTTTGAACTCAATAAGTGCTTTGATTAATTCTTCCCTGACGTTTGTTTCAATGTGGATGCTTATTTTAGTTTCCCGAATGTCATCTGCATCCCCTAGATTAATCACTTCCGTGTCATTTAAGTTGGGCTTGGCTTTTTCTTCAAATTGGCTTAACCCTCTACTAATTTCCTCGAAGGCTTCCTCCTCATCATATTCCGACTCATCATCATATTCTACCTCTTGCACTACCAGTTCGGAATCAGATTGATTTTTTAGACTAGGTTGAAGATCTATCGTGCATGCCATGTCATTAGAACCAGTATAAAGAGAACTGTTCAGAAAAGAAAAAAGAGAAGAAAAAAAAACAAAATTAAAATAATATAAAGAGTAAAGAAGAAACTTTCCATTGATTGAAGTACATGATAACAAGGTTTCACACTTTGCCGAATACAAAGATAAAATAAAAGAAAACAAGATTACAACCCTGGAATAATCAAGCTAAACATAAAGAAAAATCAAAGCCTACTACCACGACTCCCTCCGCGTGGGAAGAGGAGCAGCCATCCAATTGTTGATCTGGGAAGCTGGTTGATGGGCCAGGGGGAGGGTATTCCGGCATGTGTATCAATGGGAGAGTAGGAGTAGCGGGAGGGACTGGCACTTTTTGCACCCTATCCCAGGCTAGGTGCATTTCTTTCATCTCTTGTCTCAACTTATCTACTTCCTCCTTCAGCATTTAATTTTCTATCTTTTCCTCCTCAACACTTTTCTCCGAGTTAGACATGCTTTTCGGTATGGGCCCTTTAGATCTTTTTCGGTAATGGTAATCTTCCAGTATGTTTTAACAAGCTAACTGTCTTAAACTGGAATTAACAAACTTTTTTAGCCTTAGAGTTTAGCACATATTGCAAATGCACGTTGGGATGCAATGTTCCTAAGCATTTTAACCATTTCTACATGTTTTTGCTCTGACTGCATTCGTCATCCCAGCTTATTTTATTCTCACTATAAACCTTCTCTCTTTCTTTTTGTCTTTCCTTCTCTATTATCCTTTTCTCATTTTTCCGCTCTTTTCTTTTATCTTTCTTTTTCAACTCTTTCCCCTTTAAATTGTTTATAGAGAATCATGACCGGTTCCGATGATAATGGCCTACGTATCGCGGTTCCACGCGAATCAGATCATATCGTAGTTCAAACCACAAGTGCGAAAGAAATAAAGACACTATTTTTTTTCTATTTTCATTAACAAAACGTTCCATTACAAGGCAAAACATTTTTGAAAGGAACTTGAAAGACTTGATACAAATTACAGACCTAAAAGGGGAAATGCAAACTCCAAATGGAGTACAGACTCTGAAGATAAGAAAAATACAGACTCAAACTATTCATGCTTTAGAGTTTTGAATTTTGGTGCCAGCAGGGCATCATTCGGCCTCGCCGCGAGCTTCGGTGCAAGGCCTCTCTGTAGATCATTCAAATCTTCCATGATCTGGTGGACATAAATCATTATTAAAGCAAAGAAGGTAGCACGGGACATATCCTCACAAGCTAGACACTTCATGGTGATGTAGTGCCCGATATCGTCGATTCTTCCTCAAATTCTATCTTTTTCCCGAAGCAATCGCTCTGTCTGTTGATTCCGTTCTCCTAGCACTTGAGCGTTGTGAAAGAGTTGATCTTGAAAATCGTTCATCTATTTCTCCATTCATGCCATCAGGTCATAGCAGTGCTCCCTATCTGTCCTGGCATCTCGGGCTTGCCTGAAGACCTGCTCTTTGAGAGTGGATACTGTTTCTCTCAATATGGCGATGTTCCCTTCGTAGTCCCTCTTTATTTGCCTCATATGCTTTGCTCTCGCTTCCGTACCTCTTGCCCATCTGGCCTTGATCCTTGTCATCCTAGCTTCAGATTCTTCCAAACCCTCTTGGCATTCGATGATTTGCCTTTTTAACTCATTTATCAACTCTTTATCAGACCGACTTCTTGGGTATCTGTCGACATCCATTCTCATTGTTCTTTTCCCCAATATTGGCAGCCACTTGCAAACTATTTTCGAACTTCAGGTCCCTAATCTATTGTTTCAGCTTGCCTATCTCTGCCATGTAGCTTTACTCTTTTGCTAACCAACCGCACTGCTCTTGTGAATCATCATTAAACAGCTGGACATGGGCTCTTTTGGCGGGCCTTTGTGGAATCTGAAACATTTTCCCGAACCAAATGTTGTACTTCGGATCCACCTCACCCTTAGCTAGGTCTCGAACCATTGTTCTAGACTCGAGGAATCTGCATTCATTCCATAGCTTTCGAATCTTATCTTCCGGAAATGCGGCTTTCGGGCTCAACTCAATGACGTGCTTACTTAGGTCTTCATCAATAGGGACTATTTGAAACCTTCCCAATTTATGCAATACCCGATGGGGAGCATATGGTTGGATACTACGGATACCCATCAAGAGAACATGACATTCTTTTGCCATTATGTATACCACCTCCGTAGCGGGCAACCATCCAAACGCCCATTCAATTTGATTGGCAATCAATGACCTCAGTCGCACATGCCACACTTCAACACCTTCAGGGAACGCGGCACATGTTACTCGTTTCTCAAACCCCTTGATGCAACTCAATCCGGTTAGCCTGTGGTTCATGTATCCTACCCGGTGTCAAAAATGTTCTTGCATCCAGAGTTGGAGTAGCAGATTGCAACCCTGGAAGAAATTTCCTCCCTCCCGGCATATGGTTAGGGCTCGATAGATTTTTGACACAATTATAGGAACCACAGTGCTATCGGCCCTTTTGATTGCAACCTCGACCATCCTTACAAGGCCTATATCTATTTTTTTATCTTAGCATGGACAAACCATGACTCCTAAGAATGCCGTTATAAATGCCAAAGTTCGCCATGCCTCCCACTTACTTTTGTTTCCAGCGTGAGTCAGCCCGAGATTTGGCTCTTCAAAACCCCGAGGATTACCATACCGTTGATACAAAATAGGAGACTACAACACCCTTCTGATAAATCCTCATTCGGCACATTCCGGCTAATATTTAATAAATCCAGAAATTGGTGCGGAGATACCGGTCTTGGTGACAGTAAATATTGGCCTCTCATATTTCCATTCAATCCCGCATAACCCGAGACTTCCTCCAGCGTGGGTGTGAGCTCAAAATCAACAAAGCAAAATACATTCCAGGTTGGATCCCAAAACAGTATTAAGGCCTTGATGATATCCGACCTTGGCCTGACATTCAGCAGATTGACGAGACCCCCCAGGATTCTCACCACTATCTTTCTGTTACCTTCTTCCAAATCATTCCACCACATATGGAGCTGTAAAGGGACGTCACTAAGAAATGTGAACGGTTCAATTTTGTTTGAGCTCATTCTGCACATTTATTAAGGCGATTAAGAAAAAAGTAAAATCAATTTGACCCCAAACCAAATTAACTAATTAAAATACAAGACCTGGTTTTCAAACACGGCCTTTCAACACTCCGATGATGAAGATTTTAAGGCTATGTAGGCTAACCGGTCAAACCCTAAAAAAATTACCAAAGTGGTTGTTTATGCAAGGTCAGTTTTCGGGCGACCCTTTCGGGAACATTCGGCTATTTTTTTTTGTTGCCAAAAGCGGCATCTCCCGACTTATTTTAAGACAAAAATTAAAATTTGACATTTTAGGCTATTTTTGCAAAAGGAGAGGTTGGGCCCAATGAGGGTTGCCTACGTATCTCACTTCCGGCGAGAATAAAACATGCGTAGTTCGGGCAGTAGAACAAACTATTTTTGAAAACAAGACCTTTTCTTTTCTTTTCAGTGGCGAACAAAACAAATTATTTCAAAAAATAAACTCATCATTTCTTTTTTTCTTTTTCATTGGCAAACAAAACAATTATTTTGAAAATAAAACTTCCCTTTTTTTCTTTTCCTCAGCAGTTCTAATAGATTGATGAGGATTGTTCTAATATCCAACTTTAATATCCAGCTTTAATATACTTAGATGAACAGATATTAAAGCTAACAATGGTTCTGAGTATACTTAGATGAACAGATAACAACTTCTCTTTATGGATTCCCCAAATTTTTCATGCATGTGAATCAAATTCCAGATCATTAAAGGCTATGAAAATGTACCTAGAATTGGAATAGAAATAAAGTAGAAGAAAGATCAGCAACAACAGTAATATCAGCAATAGCAACAGTAGTAATGCAACAAAGACAACAATAGAATAGTGACACCAACAACAATTATGGAATTCAGAACAGTTCAACACCAGTTTTAAACCAAAATACCCTCTGCCACAGCCCAAAATCAGTTGTGACACCGAACAGCAACAACAAATAACCAACAACAATCAATTGAAACCCCGAAACAGCTTAGTTTCAACCAAATACCAATCGAAATGCATTACCAGCAACCAAAAGATGAACTCAAAAATATAACTTGATAGTTAAAACAGAAGTTCTCTTTAGTTTTCAATCAAGCAGTATTAGTTGAACTAACTGATTAAACTCTCTCCAAATTGCTCTCTTTAATAACTTTTAATATGATATTTAACACTCTCTAAGAAACTGATTTTTCAGCCTTAAAAAAAACCAGCCCCTAACTCTGCCCAAACTTCTCTTATTTATGTCCCAAAACTGACCCCTTGCTACCCTTGAAACACTCAAACTAATAAGAAAACTCATCTGCCCATCAACTCCCTTCAACACATTACTATATGCTTTTTCGTTTTAATCCCTTGTTCCCCACTACCATATGTCTTGTCTCCCTTTTTCATTCAAAGGCATGGGCAACTTATAGTATTCAATTACTCCCCCATGCTATTATGTTTTCAACCCACTAAATATTAAACAATACATTAGTTTTATGTTATATTAGCACTTAGTGGACAGACCATTCAACTTAACCATTTTCAAACCCCCCGACATCCCCAAAATACCCTCCTAAAGCTACTAAAATTACTTCATTAGGTAACTAAACCCTCCCCCTAACTAATTAGAACTCTATTCTACTCAGCTGCAGGCAAATTAACTAAGCTGTACCTAATGATCAATTTGAAAACAGGTAAAGAATTTCAGGAATAAAACTATGCATTAGGGAGTTTCAGAATAATATCTTAATTAACTCCGAACAACTACCAAACAACTACATATTTGACACACACAAAATCAAACTTCAATAGAAACTAATCAAACCAAAACTTGAATAATTCAAACTACCAAATTATTCTTATCAGAGGACATCCAGGCATGCATCATTTGGATCAGAATCACCTCAAAACCTAATTAAACTACCAACTTATTACTTTGAATTAGCTACATTGACATGTGAACACTAAACAACAGAAGTAGAGATGAAGGATCACATAGAACTTGACCAAACTAAAAAAATGAAAAATTTAGAGTTGAACCAAACTAACGTACAAACATATTCAAATGATTCAAATGCCTACAATACGTGCTAATCAAATCAGAAGAAAGATGACCCAAGAAAAAGGTCCAGAAGAGGAGGAGAAGATAATCGACAAAAAATAAAGAAAAATCAATTACACAAATACAACAAACCTAAATGATAAATGGTGACAAAAATAGAACAGAAGAGGAAAGGAAAAATACATCAAAATCAGAACCAAGCGAACTCCGATAAGTCAAAGCTTTGACTCTAGCTTTTGAGGCCAAAATAGACCTTAATCGACTGTTCTCGACTAAGAACACCTGACTAAGGTCGATTGTGACATCAAATTATTTTGGTTCTTCTAGGGCTCATTTGTTCGATTTGAGATTCGACAGGCTTGGCCAAGATTTGAACAAAGCTGGTATGTGATTAAGGACGAGGGTGGTCTGGTGGTCAACTGGTGTTGATTTGGGACCGTTTAGTGTAGGCATTTGAATCATTTGAATATGTTTNAATTTGACTAATTCTGGGTTGATTCGAAGGGAACTAAGGGTGTTAAGGTGGTGAGGGAGGCAGAGGAAGGCAAGCCCGTATCTGAGGGTTTGAGAGAGACGAGCGAGGGGGAGGGGTCTGAAGGGGGTGGGGTTTGTTTGGGAGTTATATACTAGGGGGAGGAATTGATCCTGGCCGTTAGATCAATTAAGATGAATGACCTGGATCCATTCACTAACGAAGAATGATTTTGTTTGTTGTGATAAAGGGGCGGACTGGACCGGGTAAAAGAGCGGGTTAGAGTCGGGTTGTAGGGGATATGATCTCGATGGTTGGATACGTTTGATCCAACGACTTAGATTGGGTATGACAAAAATGACGTCGTTTGGACGTCTGATAAGGCCTGACCAAATTGGACGGGTGAGGCGTGTTTTGCGCCTGGATTTGGTCAAATTTTGGGATGGCCTAGTCCGGTTTTTTCATTTTCTTTATTTCCTAGTTTAATAAATTTTATATTAACTTATAAACCATATTAACACTACTAATTAATTCATAATAACAATTATCATACACAGTTAAATACCAATTTAAAATAAAATCACACAACTAGACATTGAATGCAAAGCACATTTTTTTTGTGATTTTCATTTTTGTGAACAATCTTAATTACTCCTAATACTTCCTAAATACAAATGTGACATATTTTTGTATTTTCATCGATTCAACAAATAAACATGCACACGCAAGCGCGAACAATAGAAGAAAAATAACACAAAATCCACAAAAATTGCAAACAACACAAAATTATTTTATTTTGGATTTTTGGGAGTAATTCTCGTATAGGGCAAAATTCACGTGCTCACAGTGAGGATATTTTTGGGTCGGGCTACACGCGGCAGCAGTGAGATACTGATTTCATTATGAGGCCGAGGGCATGAGATATGTGTACCACGAGGTGGGTTGTTGATATTGATATGAGGCCGAGAGGCTGTTTATGATGCCACGAGGTGGCTTGATATTGCGCTTGGGCCGTAAGGGGCCCCTCCCGGAGTCTGTACACCCCTAGTGAGTGTGGGTACCCATTATGATGTGAGACATAGCCCGAGGGGCTGGTCTCGTTCTATGTGAATGCTCGAGGGGCTGGTACTCTTCTGTGTGATTGCCCGACGGGCTAGTATTGTTTTGAGATATTGCCTGAGGGGCGGAGTTGTTGACATTGTGTCCGAGGGGCAAACCTTTATGTGTTTATCTTTCATATTTACCTATCAATTACATGTTTTATTGTGTATTGTGGCCGAGGGGCGGATTTTCTATGCTTATGTGCACTAGTTGTTTTGAATACACTTGCGTAACTGTCGAAAAAGTCATTTTTAAAGGAGTTTGAACTGAGCTAAGATATTTTCAAGAGATTTCACAGCTTCATTGATTTCTTAAATGGTTTTATACTGCTTCTATACAACATGTTGATATGCATTACATGATTTCTTACTGGTCAGATTTTATTTACCTTTATTACTCACTAAGTCGGAGTACTCACTTTACTCCATGCACCTTGTGTGCAGATTCATGTATTTCCTGAGCTTGGTGGCAGTTTCATTGGAGTTAGCAAGGTAGTCGCCTGGCGATCGCGACTCTGTTTTCTTTCGCTGTATTCATCCTTATGCATTATTGTAATTTTTCCGACCATTTCGATCTTGTTGTGACTAGACAGTTGTAGTAGATGCTCATGACTAGTGACACCCCGATGTCAGGATGTGTTGGGTTATTATTCTGCATATTTGTATTGTTGACTGCTTAAAGGTTGGATTATCATCCTTATAAATGAATTATTGATTTATTAAGCTATTAGAACTGAATTGGGTAAGTGTTAACTGGCCTTGTCTTCACGAGAGGCGCCATCACGATCGGATCCGGGTTTAGGGTCGTGACATCATGCATCTATGCTGGTGATTAATTTTATTATTGTGGACCGTGTATATCATTCATGTATGGTAGCTATTGGGGGACTTGAGATGAGAGTCGATCTTTTATTACTTAGCATGCTTGATTTTGACGTGAATCTTGGCATGGACTGGTTGTCGCCATATCACGCCATCCTTTATTGTCATGCTAAGACCATGACGTTAGTGATGTTGGTGGTGCCGAGGTTAGAGTGGATATGCTCCTTGGGTAATGTTCCTAGTTGAGTGATTTCACATCTGAAGGCTCAATGGATGGGTGTGAAGGTATATTTGACATTTTTAGCCTTTGTGACGGATGTTAGTGTTTATACTCCTACCATTGTGTTAGGTTTGATAAAGAGACACTTCCCATATGTATTTCCAGCTGACTTGTCAGTCATGCCACCTAATATGGACATTTATTTTGGTATATTTTGGTACCACACACTCAGCACATATCTATTTCACCTTCATATGGAACCTATTGAGTTGAAGGAGCAGTTGCAAGAGTTACTTGATAAGGGATTCATCAAGCCAAGTGTGTCGCCTTGGGGTGTACCGATTCTATTTGTGAAGAAGAATGATGGTACTACGCGGATATGTATGATTAGAGGTAGTTGAGCAAGGTTACAGTCAAGAACATGTACTCACTACCGCACATTGATGACTTATTTGATCAACTTTAGGGTGCTATAGTGTTTTTAAAGATTGATTTATGGTCTGGGTATCATCAGTTAAAGATCCGGGATTCAGATATTCTGAAGATGGTCCATACGAGTTTTTGGTGATGTCTTTTGGTTTGACCAATGTCCCAACATCCTTTATGCACTTAGTGAACAACGTGTTATACATATATATATATTGATTATTCAACATTGTATTCATTAATGATATATTAATGCACTCACACAGCCAGGAGGATTATGAGCAACATATGAGCATCGTACTTTAGACTTTGAGGGAGAAGAAACCATATGCTAAATTTTCTAAGTATGAATTTGGCTTAATTCAGTGGAGTTCTTGGGGAACGTTATATCTAGTGAGGGGATCAAGGTGGATGCGAAGAAGATTGAGGCTACTCAAAATTGGCCTAGAATGTTTCAGCTACAGAGATTCAGAGCTTCTTGGGTTTGGAAGGTTATTATCATTATTTTGTGGAGGGTTTCTCGTCCATTGTTGCACCTTTGACTAGATTGACCCAAAAGGGTGCTCCATTCAGATGGCATGAGGAGTGTGAGGAGAAATTTCAGAAGCTTAAGACTACGTTCACTACAACTCTAGTGTTGGTATTGCCTACATGTTCGGGGTCTTACACCGTGTATTGTGATGCATCACATATTTTGCTTGGTGCGATGCTGATGCACGATGGTACAGTAATTTCCTACGTATCTTGGTACAAGGTACATGAGAAGAATTACCATGTTCATGACTTAGAGTTGGCATCCATTGGTCATGCACTGAAGATTTGGAGGCACTATCTATACACCGTTCCATTTGAGGTCTATACCAATCATCAGAGTCTCCAACACCTGTTCAAGCAGAAGGACCTTAATTTGCAGAATTAGAGATGGTTAGAGTTGCCGAAAGTATATGATATAACCATATTACATCATCCGGGAAAGGCCAATGTGGTGGCCTATTCATTGAGTACGAGGGCTGAGAGTATAGGTAGTTTGGCATATTTACAGGTAGCAGGGAGGCCACTAGCTATGGATGTTTAGGCTTTGGCCAATCAATTTGTGAGATTGGATAGTTGCCTAGTTCTTGCTTGCGTTGTGGCTCAGTCATCATTGTTGGAGCATATCAAGGCTCATCATTTTGATGATCCACACTTGGTGGTGTTTAGGGACACGATGCAATGCGGTGGTTCTAAGGAGGTTGTGATTGGTGGCTGTTACATCCCATATTCTTGTACGTGAGAGTACATCATAAGTTAATTGATGTAAGCTCAGAAATGAGATCATCTTTGAAAGTACATAAAGTAGGTTAATCGTGATGACTTGGAGGTTACAAATATTTAAAACTATGAATACCAAGTAGCAAGAGGTTTGGAAGGGTTAGAAGCTAAACGAATTGAAGAAAATAAGTTTTGTCGAAGGTCGACAAATTAGGATTGTTATAACATGAACTTTTAGGGTGATAATAGGGTGCTTAAAATTATAAGGAGATAATGTTATGAGTTATTTTAGTCGTTTGAAAGACGTGCGTTATGTTTTGAAGTCAAGAGAGTTGTGGAACAAAAGTTGGAAAAGATCATCACAAGTTACATTCACAAATATGCTGTAAATTAGGTCAAATGTAGCTGAGCATTTCTATCGTTGTACTTGGAATTACGGGAGGATATACCTATCAAATGGAAAAATGACGAGTTTAGTTTTCAACGGATTAAACCGTTCATTGATACAACATTGGAGTAGATAGATACTCGCATTTTTGCGAGACTGCGCAGACTGGTAGGTTACAAACAGGTGCGTCACCTACTTGCCAAAAGGATAGGCCTCAATTAAAAGATCCAAAGTCATACAAGAGGGGACTTTTAAGGGATTATCAACTCATTTCTTTCACCCATCTTCCGGACCAAGAAAACCAAATTGAACCCCTGAAACGCCTCCCCAAAAATCCCACACAAACCCTAGGTTATTTCGGGTGTTACGATGTGATTCTAGTACCGAAAAGCCCGGACAACTTGCTAGTTTCTCTTTCTCCTTCTTGTAGCTACCTTGGGGGACTGATTTTGGATGAATAAGGGCTAGGTTTCGTGGGTTCTACTCTGTCCAAGGTAAATTTATGCTTGTCCTTCCATTATCTAGGCTTGTACGAGTTGTAACTCGATCGTAAAGACTAGACATAGCGAGTTTCAAAAGAATGGTATGTTGTTTGTTGTTGCATCACTATTGGATGGTTGTAAACTTATTTTCAAGTTGAATTCATGATTTTTTGTAGGATAAGAGGATTAATTATGTATTTTTTGTTGTGTTTCTCAGTTGGAAAGAAAAGACAAGTCAAAACGTGTTTTAGTAAACTGAAAAATCAATTTTGAGTTGTTGAACTTGTGGGACTATTTTGTGGTATATTGTGATGGAGATAAGATTGTAAAATTATGCATACATTATGTTATGATTGTGTTCTTCTTGTTTTTGGTATATGGTACAGGAGGAAGGCCTTGTTACCAGGGAGATGTTGCCCACATTTACATAAACGAGCTACTAGTTTAAGTTGCGGACTTAGCCTTTACACAACACTGATTTTCATTCTCCTTATGATGTGGTAGATTGAGTTGAGTTGTTTGAATTTTTTTTAGAAAGTATTATGGACTTAACGGAGTTAAGGCATCTTAAGGCTAAACCATTCCTTAATTTTGGCATAATCTCGTAAATGCATGCATTTGATAACGAGGTATAAAGAATTCTTATTCCTAAATTTATGTATATTATCCTAGTCTCTTAAGATACATTATTTTTCCTTATCGGGACTTCATATTTAGTTTAGTATTATCTTCTTTCAACCAAGAGAGCAAAAATCTATATATACACAGTATTATAGTATTTTCACCACCATCGAGCTATAATCGATGGTCCGACCCCTATTGGGAAACCTTTGATCAGATGGTAAGTTATATATCGAGCCTACTATGGCCGAGCTCCTATGAGCTAGCCTATAATGGCCGAGATACAAAGTCTAGTACGGCGGAGCACCTATGAGCAAGCCTACTATGGTAGAGTAGTTACACATACTGAGCCTTATAGGGCCAATTATTTTAATTATTATAATGAGAGAGATGAGTCAGTATCAGCAGGTAAGCATATTTTCAAATTGTATTTGACTCCCAGTTACTTTTAATTACTATATTATCAGTTTAGTTTTGTCTTTATGTTATTATGTTGCCTTACATACTCGATATATTATTTCCTGCCGACGTCCCTTTTGCTGGTGATGCTACATTTCATGCCTACAGGTCCTGATAGACAGTTCGATAGACCTTCCCAGTAGACAAAGTCAACATCAACTTGGTTGGTAAGCTCCACTTCCTCAGAGTTACCAAGTATAGACCTTGGAGTCCATTTTATATATACAGGTTTGATGGCTAGGTCGAGGCCCTGTCCCGAGCATGATACAATTTAGTGATCTCTAGAGGCTTGTGAACGAGTCCTGTACATTTTTATGTCAGTATTGTGGCTTTACCAGCCCTGTGTAGACGTTTAGTTTGGTATTGCTGGTTGTAGATGTTATTTTTAGCTAATTCAAAATATGGCTTTATCGATCTAAGTTGAGGGTTACCCTTCCAAATTTCACAATTACAGAGTGGTACGCTCGGGCCGAGTATGGCACCGAACGGCAGCCACACCTCTTCAAGTTTGGGGTGTGACAATGATGATGGTGTTATACGGCTTCGAGGCCGGAGTTATGTTCCAAATATTGATAGGTTGAGATATTTGTACCTTGAGGAAACTCATAGCTCGTGCTATTCCATACAACCATGTGTCACAAAAAAGTACCATGACATGAAATAACACACACAATTGGTGGCGGAAAATGCAGAAAGATATTGTAGCTTATGTCTTTAGGTGTCTGAATTGTCAACAAGTAAAGTATGAGCATAAAAACCTTGGAGGATTGACTCAGATACTGGAGATACTGGAGTGTAAATAGGAGTGCATCACTGTGGATTTCATGGTAGGCTTACTATGGCCGTTGAAGAATTTGATGTAGTTTGGGTTATTGTAGACTAGAGTTGACTAAGATCGCACACTTCTTTCGATGATGCCTACTTATTATTTAGAGAGATTGGATCAGATCTACATCTGGGAGATTATCTGCCTTCACGACATTCCCATTTTTATCATTTATGACCGAGGCACACAATTCACATCACAGTTTTGGAGAGCAGTGTAACGGGAGTTGGGCATACGGAAGATTTGAATGCAATATCACATCCCCAGATGGAAGGACAGTCCGAGTGCACTATTTAGATCTTAGAGGACATGTTACGTACCTGTGTTATGGTTTTCGAAGGTTTATGAGATCCATTTCTTCCATTAGCAAAGTTTGCCTACAACAATAACTTTAAGTCGAGTATCTAGATGGTCCCTTATAATGCCTTATATGGGAAGAGATATCGTCTTCCAGTTGGTTGGTTTGAGCCTTGAGAGGCTAGGTTATTCGGCACTGATTTGGTCCGTGATGCCTTAGAGAAGGTGAAGTTGATCCAGGAACGGATTCGTACAACACAGTCTAGGCAGAAGAGTTATGCTGATAGGAATTTTTATGATATTACATATATGGTGGGTGAGAAGGTTTTGCTCAAAGTTTCTCCCATGAAGGGTTTGATGAGGTTCAGAAAGAAGGGTAAGTTTAGCCCTCAGTATATTGGTCCCTTTGAGATGCTTGAGAGGATTGGAGAAGGGGCCTACAGACTTGTATTTCCACCTAGTATATCAGATGTTCATCTAGTGTTTCATATTTCTATGATGCGAAATTATCATGGTGATCTTTCGCATGTTTTAGACTTTAGCACGGTGCGATTGGATAGGGATTTAACTTGTGATGTGGAGTCGGTCGCCATTTTGGGCCGACAGGTTCAGAAGTTTAAGTCAGTTAGTCGAGGAGGCTACGTGGGAGACCGAGCAGAAGATACAGAGTAGATATCCACAGCTATTCGAGAATCTAGGTATGATTCCAGATCCATTTGAGGACTAATGTTTATTAAAGAAAGGGAGAATGTAACGATCTAGCTAGTTGTTTTGTGTATTATAGCCTCGTTTCTATATTTATTGTTTTTCTATGTTCATTTGTGGCTATGTGACTCGTCAGGGTAGTTATATTGGTTTCGAGAATGTTTTGGAGTGAATTAGGAACTTAGTCCCAACGTTGAAGGCTTAAGTTAAGAAAGTTGACTAGATTTTGACTTCCGTGTAGACGACTCCAAAATGGTATTTTGATGGTTCTAATAACATTGTATAAAAATTTTGGATTCGGATGTTTATTTTGAGGTCTGTAGGTTGATTTGATGCTTTTTGGCAAAATTTTGAAAGTTGAAAGTTCATTAGTTTCATTATGCTTGAATTGGGGTGTGATTCGTGATTTTCATATTGTTTGATGTGATTTGATGCTTCTACTAAATTTGTATTCTGTTTTGGTGTTGGTTGGTGAAATTCTATGGGGTCTTGGGGGCCTTGGGTGTGTTTTAAAAGAGTTTTATTCTTTGCATTCGCGAAGAGTTAGGGAGGTTGTGCATCGCGATCGCGAGCTGGGAGCCGCGTTCGCATAGAAGGATGGGCTGATAGGGGATGGCACGCATTTGTGCATCACGATTGTGAGGTCTATGCCACATTCGCGTAGGTATGGGTCATTTGTTCATCGTTCGCGATTAAGCTATTGCATTGGTGTAAGAAGATTGGGTAACTGGAGAGTTTGTTATTCGCAATCGCGAAGGCTTTTTCGCGATCGAGAAGAGTAATGCCTGGGAAAACTATATAGTGCTATATTTCGAGGGTTTAGTTCATTTTAACATATTTTGAGTTGTATAGCTCGATTTTGGGAGATTTTGGAGCGGAATTTCACAATTTGGATCGGGGTAATTTTTTTTTACTCGAATTTATCCACTATTTATGATTCCATCTTTGTTTTTATCATTTAATTGATGATTTGAATTGTAGAAAATTAGGATTTTAGTAAAAGTTTCCAAAAGTATAAAGTGAGGATTTGAATGTCGATTTGAGGTTGGAATTGGATGATTTTGGTATGGTTGGACACATAACTGAATGAGTGTTTGGAATTTGTGTGTTTGACCAGGTCTTGAGGTGCGGACCTGGGGTTGACTTTTTGGGTTGATTTTTTTATAAATTTTGAAGATTTATTGTTTTA
This sequence comes from Nicotiana glauca, assembly GCA_026770625.1. Classification (NCBI taxonomy): domain Eukaryota; kingdom Viridiplantae; phylum Streptophyta; class Magnoliopsida; order Solanales; family Solanaceae; genus Nicotiana; species Nicotiana glauca. The sequence continues at coordinate 21,319 of MU715037.1, forward strand.
AGTTGTTTCGTACGGTATTATTTGTTGATATTTAGCTTGTGACTAGATTTTTGTCGTTCATAGGTCGATTCACGAGGAAAGAGCTTTGTGGAATGTTGATTTGTGTGTTTTGAGGTAAGTAACATAATGAAACTTATATTTGAGTGTATTTAATCCTGAGAATTATGTTATATGATAGGTATTGGGGTGACGCACGCGCTAGGTGACGGTCATGTGTGCATGCATCGAAGTGTTCATATTTAGAGGTGGCTTTTAGGCTATTATGGGACTGTTTTGCTGTCATGCCTTGTCATATCCGTATTTTCTTAAACTATATGATTAATTGATATCTAAATCATGTTAGAAATCATGTCTAGGGTGTGCCCTAATTGTTTGAGGCTTGATAGGGCTATTCTTGTCGTTTCTAATCTATTTTCCTTTATCGTACACATATTCTCAATCATGATGCTATATCCATATGTGATATCTATGTCTAGGTACTTTTTTGTTTGGTTCCTCACATGTTGTTGATGCCTCAGATGCATAACAGTGTTGAACTGAGTATTGTGAGATATGATTATCTGAGACTTGAGCAGTTAATGACTGAGCATGGGCCACCAAGCTCGTACACCACGATCATATTGAGCTAAATATTATTGTGTTAGGGCAACGCGTGCACTAGGCCTCATTATTTGCACTATGTTATTATAATTATCTCTTGGCAGGATCTTCCTGGAAACAGCCTCTCTGCCCCCCGGGGTAGGGGTAAGGTCTGCGTACATATTACCTTCCCCAGACCCCACTTGTGGGATTATACTGGGTTGTTGTTGTGCAGGATCTGCCTCTTCGGAGTCTGACATACCAGTAGTAAGCGCATGCACATTATTTTATACATGCACTTGATGATGGCAGTAATGCCAGGCACCCATATAGTGCTAAGTGATATTTTTCTTCATGGAGCCATTGTTTTATTGTTGATTTGACATATAGGCATAAATATGTACTTTTTCTCATGCTAGCTGAAAAATAACTTTTTTTTTATCATTGAGCTGAGAAATAATTTTTTTATCTAAAATGTGAACAAGCTAAACATAATATCATCGAGATACCTCTTTCTAAAGTTTCCTTTATATTCTAATCTATTGTTGGTTATTGATATTGGGATCAGACTATTGTTTCTGAGCTCATCACTACTTTCATCCCAAGGTTAGTTTGTTACTTATTCAGTTCATGGGGTCGGTAGTACTCATACTACACTCTGCACTTTATGTGCAGATTCAAGTACTTCCGGAGGTGGTGATCTCTAGAGTTCTATTGTGGTAGCTTTTTGGGAGACTACGAGGTAGTTGCTTACCGTCTGCAGACCTTGAAATTCTCTTTCATTGTTTCTTTTATTACTATTCAAACAGTTGTATTCAGAACATGGACTTGTATTTTGATACTTAGTAGTATTCATGTACATTAATTTACCATATTTTTATTAGATATTATTTAAATGTTTTGGCCTTTATTTAAATCCAAGTCTTTTTGTTATTTCAAAGCTCTTATATTTAAAAAATAATCGATATGTATATTTGTAGTTAGTTTTTAGACACTTAAGAAGTTCTAGCTAGTTGGCTTATGTAACGACCCAATAGGTCATTTTTAATACTAGTGTCATGACCCAAAATTCCAATCAATCCCGATGGAACATAAAACTTGCTAGGCAAGCCGAATATAACAATAATTAATCATAATAACAAAATTTATAGAAATAACATAAGTCTGAAACCTTAAAATAGCATAGTAACTCCAATACAAGATAAATACCCCAGAACTGGTAAATACATAGTCATGAGCTCTATAACGGAATGCAAGTCTGAAAAGCTAAATGTCTGTATTGTCTGAAATAAAGACAAAAGTACATAAGAAAACATACGCCAAGACTACGATCGAGAAAGCAGTTCTACCTCGTCTCTCGGTGATCAATTGTGCCATACCCTCGGTTACTGAGGACCGGGTACGACACATAGATCTGCATAATTAAGTTCAGAGTGTAGCATGAGTTGTTAACAAGTATCATAACTAACTTCGGCAAGGTAAAAAAATAAGAATTATAAATGATATTTGCTATAACCTGTACTGTTTAATAAATTCAGCAAGTATAAAATAATAATGTGATCAAGTTATAATCTATAGAAAGAACCATCTTTGCATGCACAAGTACTCAAGTTCTCTGCCCAATCAATGATACAACATATAAAGATGGTATGCAAATAAATCGGTTAAATAACTACGAAAATTGTCAGTAAAGATGAAGTGCAAAATCCAAAATAAACATTGGCTAGATTTTCCTCAATATTTTCATATTCGTACCAAACCACCGATCAATTTTCCTCAAATCGGCATGCACACTATTAAGAGAGAAACGTGAGAGGGTGAATCTATGGGTATAGATCCATATCCACATGCTACACAGATAACTTGCACGGACAACTCACGCGCTACTAATATCAAAAGAACAGGACAATTAACATGTTGCACGGACAACTCACGTGCCATAATATAAATATCTAGATCCTCACGGGCAACTCACGCCCCAAAAATAACAATATACCCGGCATGGTTGCAGGCTCAATATCAGAATCTGCCTGACGTGCTCATGAGCTATCAGTCCCGATCATATCACACAGAGAACAAATATACAAGCTTACATGTACTTGATCAAAAAATATCAAGTTTCATACTCCTAGATTGATATAAATGACATACTAAGGTGTATATATGTTCAAAGTGTGCCATCTTAGCTCAAATAGGTAATTCCTTCATAGAAACATCTATTGTCAAGAAAAATCAGGAGATTTAATCTCTATTTAACCTCTAATATGGCTCAATTAACTCACAACATGGTAAAAATATAAGAAACATCACATCTTAATGCCTAACAATCAGTTCAAGGTATTTCATAGCTTATGAACTACCTCGAGCATAAATAAATACCCTGGTGCAAGCACATGGCCTGAGCTTGCACATGTGCACCACCCATAGCATGTAGCTATCACATATAATTCCGTCAACTAGATCCTCAACCTCGTTTAGATAATATACTTACCTCAAGTAAGAAAAATTACTCCTCTAACAAGCCCTTCTTGCGTGTATCAACCTCTGGACGACCTGAATATAGCCAAATTAACTTAATATAATCAGTAAAAGTCATAGGAATTTATTCCAAAATATAAAACTAAGATCTGTAATCAAAATCAAATGTCAACCCATAGTGTCAAACCTAGGATCGTGCCTCGGTACCTGACTAAACTTACAAATTCATAATACCCATTATGATATGAGTCCAACTATACCAAAATTATCCAATTCCAACCTCAAATCGACCTTCAAATCATCTATTTGTGTTTGAGAAACGTTTTAAAAAACTACCCAATTTTTCTAATTCAAATCACCAATTAAATGATAAAAATAGATAGGAGTCAAAAAGAGTGATCCAAAATATGAAAATACCCTAAAACATTGGACACTCTACAATTCAAAATATGATATAATAACTCAAACACTCGAAATAGAGTACTATAAAGTCTGCACATGTGTTATACATCACGATCGTGGGACATACGCTGCAATCATGAAAAATAAATCTCTGCCTCAGAAATAGCCTATGCTAAAGTGAGATCTAACTCACGAACATCATGATCACCTGTGCTACACCTTCACAAACACGGGCTCCCTTCAACAATCCATAAGTTTATCGCTTGACGCCCCAGCTGAGCAGCTCTTTTATGCGAGCGCGTTACTATCCTTGGATTGTGATTTCTAAGCCTCTCAAATCTTCGTGAATGCGATGAATAATTTTCCCTGCCAATAAAATGCCTTCCGCGATCGCAACAGCCTATTCACGATCATGAGGAAGAAAACCAGAACCTCATAACATCAGCCCCAAACATGATGGAAATGGTCTGAAACCCATTCGAAAAATACTTGAGGCCCCGGGGACCCCGTCCAATCCCACCAGCTAATCTCAAAACACAAAAAGAACCTACTCGAGGCCTCAAATAACCCAAAAAAATAATAAAATAATGAATGGCACACCAATTCAAGCCTAATGAAACTAATGAACTTTCAACTTCTAACACTCCGGTCGAACCATGCCAAATCAACTTTGAATGACTACAAATTTGTATGCAAGTACCAAAATGACATAACAGACCTATTCCAACTCTCAAAACATAAATTTGAAGCTGATATCAACATAGCCAACTGTCGGTCAAACCTCTCAAGCTTCCAAACCTTAAACTTTCCAACTTCCGCCAAAAAGCACCAATCAACCTATGGACCTCCAAATAATTATCTAGACATACGACTAAGTCCAAATAACTAGGAAAAGCTATTCAAACAATCACAATTCCATTTCGGAGTCATCTACACAAATATTAAACTCCGATAAATACTTTTACACTTAAGCTTCAATCTTGGGACTAAATGTCCTAATTCACTCGGAAACCATCCCGAAATAAATCCAACCATCTCGACAAGTCATCCATCCATAAATGATGATGGAAGAAGCAACAAATAGGGGAATGTGGCTACAAAACATAAAATGATCGGGTCCTTAAATTATCCCCCTCTTAAACAAATGTTCTTCTTCGAACGAGTCTAGAATCATACTTGGGGTCTAAAAAATGTGAGGATATTTGGTCCACATCTCCTACACAGTCTCCCAAGTAGCCTCATTGAATAAATGATCTCTACATTGAACGTTCACTAATGCTATATTCTTTGATCTCAACTTTTGAACCTTTCGACCAAAATGGCCATCAACTCCATATAATAAATCCAATCCTCATCTAACTGCACTATGCTAATGTAACGACTCAATCGGTCATTTTGAGATCTTGAACTTCGCTCTCTAGTTCTCGGGAATGACTAACCCCGTGTGATGTAGTATGATTTATGCAAATTGTCGATTTTGGTTTTCAGGGTAATCAAGATGGATTTGGAAGGACAGTTCTCAATTTGAAGCTTAAAATTTGAAAGGTTTGACCAAGTTTTGATTTGTTTATATATGATCTCGGATTTGAATTTTTATGATTCTGTTAGCTTCGTTAGGTGAATTGGGTCTTAGGAGCATGATCGGAATGTATTTTGGAGGTCCGGAGTAGATTTAGGCTCGAATTGACGAAATTGGAATTTTGACATTTTCCGGTTGATAGATGAGATCTTGATATAGGGGTCAGAATGAAATTTCAAAAGTTGAAGTAGGTCCGTTGTGTCAATTGTGACGTGTGTGCAAAACTTTAGGTCATTCGGATGAGGTTTGATAGAATTTTTATCAAAGGCAGAATTCGGAAGATTTTGGAATCTTAGGCTTGAATCCGATGTTATTTGGTTGATTCGATGTTGGTTGAGGTGTTTTGAAGATTTATATATTTTTGGATAGTGGTATACAACTTGTTTGTACTTTTTGTTGAGGCCTCGGGGGCCTAGGGGTGATATCGGGTGGTTGACGAGAGATTTGGAGTTTGGGAATTTGCAACTGAAGCTGCTGAACCATTATCATAATCGCACGTATGGCTTGGGGACCACAGGTGCAGGACTGCAGAAGCGAAAGGCTAGTCGTAGATGCTGAAGTTGGTGTGAAGGGCTGAAGCATAAGTGCAGATAATTTGGTCAAACCTTCAAGACCGCAGGTACGGAAGGTGAGGCGCAGGTGCAGACTTCTGGTATTAAGTGAAAACCGTAGATGTGGTGCTTCAGATGTAGATATAGGTGCGATGTGCGGATCGCAGGTGCGAAAGGTTTGGATCAGAAAGTATAAAAGGATCCCTTCGCGAATTTTTGGTTATTTCACCATTTTAAGACGGCTTTGGAGATTTTTGGGAGTTTTTAAAGAGAGAATTCAAGAGCAATTCGTTGAGGTAAGATTGTTGAACCAAAAACTCATTTTATGGTGTTATTTCATTGATTAGGCTTGAAATTTATGAAAATTTGTGGGTAAATGTTGAAGAAACTAGGGGTTGGGATTGGAGACCTTTGATTAGGGATTTAAGGGGTCATTTGTTGTCGGATTTTGGAATTCTTGGTATGTATGGACTTGTGGGAGGATAAGGAGTTTGTTGATGTAATTTTAATTAGATTCCGAGACATGGGCCCGGGGAGTCGGGTTTGGTCAATTTCAGGATTAGGGTTGTAATTTGATAATTTTCGCATGGGCTTCGCTCCCTTAGCATATTTTGACATCATGAATCTGCCCCGTATGACTATTTAGTTTAGTTTGGAATGTGTAGAGGTAAATAATGATAAATGTTTGTCATCTTTGTATGAAACCCCGTATTTAACATCGTTGTGCTATTTTCAGGTGACGCACATGCTAGATGACGAGCGTGGGGTCATATGCCATTGGGGATTGTGAGTTAGTCTGACCCGTATGACTATTTAGAAGAGTATTTTATTGAAACTGTTTGATATCATTGTGTTTTGGAAATTATTACCATATTTTGGGCTGAATGCCATATTTGGGCTTTGTACCAACTATTTTGAACCCTTTGGGGATTTTTACTACTATTCCTCACTCATGTTGTATTCTACTATTTTTCTAACTCATCCATATTTACTATATTTTGATATTTTAAATGATATTTTGGGCTGAGCATCATGTTTTACTGTTGTCCGAGTGACTTGAGAGATTTCTGACTGAGTGAGGCCGAGGGCTTGTGTTGTGAGGATACTATTGGATTGGGCTGCTCGTTACAATAGTGTTGTACTGATTCATGATTATGAGGCAGATGACCTGATTTGTTACCCCACGAGGTGGCTTGATGTGAGGTCGAGAGCCTATTTGATTATTCCACGAGATGGCTTGTTATTGCGCTTGGGCCGTAAGGGGCCCCTCCTGGAGTCTTTACACCCCCAGTGAGCGCGGGTACCCAGTGTGAGTGATATAATATAGCCATAGGGGATATTGCTGATTCATATTGATGCCCGAAGGGCGATTCTTGGTTCATGTTATGCCCGAGGGGCTGATTACGAGTGATTATGAGGTAGCCCGAGAGGCTGGTTCTGTTGATATTATACCCGAGGGGCGGTTTATGATACATGTTTTGCCCGAGGGGCTATTTACGCTTTCTATCATTGATACTCACTATTTTATCACTTGTTTGAAACCTTTGAAGGCTGTTTTAAAAAGATTTTTACTGAAACTGAGCTTGATTTACGAAGTAAATGATTTGTGTACCGTTTTGGAAATGATCTACATTTGTTGTAGTGTTATGACTTGGTGTACATGTGTTCTTACTCTTCAACTTTCATTTAATTTTTATACTTACTAAGTTGGTATACTCACATTACTCCCTGCACCTTGTGGGCAGATTTAGGTGTTTCTGAACCTGGTAGCGGGTGTTGATTGCTCAGTGGCAGATTTATCGGAGTTAGCAAGGTAGTTGCCCGATGTTCGCAACACTGCTTTCCTCCCTCTCGTCTTCCTTAGACTGTATTTACTATACTTTTAGACTCTTTGTTGTATTCAGACCTTAGTAGATGCTCGTGACTTATGATACCCCGATGTCGGGCTTGTGTACTTATTCCGCACTGTTCATTTAGACTTATATTTTGAGATATTTGATTAATTAAGGGCTTAAAAATGATTTTTATTGATAAAGTGTTAATTTGGGAGTTGTGTAGGCTGGCCTAGTTTCACGTTAGGCGCCATCACTACTGGGTCAGTTTTAGGGTCGTGATAGCTAAATCCCAAAACATGAGACGAATCACCTCCGGAGCTCTTTCAAGGACCTCCCGATGGACTATGTGGCAAGGCAAGTCTGTAGACCACCTCCCAAACTCTCTCAAGGACCTTAAAAGGACCAATATAACTAGGGCTCAACTCGACATTCTTCTTGAACCTCATCACACCCTTCATATGCGAAACCCTAAGCAGAACCTTCTCCCCCACCATGCATGCAATATCGCGAGCCTTCTTTTTATCATAAATCTTCTATATAGACTGAGTTGTAAGAAGTTGCTACTGAATAACCTTAACTTTCTCCATAGAATCATAGACCAAATCAGTACCCCACAACCTAGCATACTCAGGCTCATACCAACCAATCGGAGAACGACATAACATCCTATATAAGGCCTTACATGGAGCCATTTGGATACTCATGATAGTTGTTGTTGTAGGCAAACTCTACGAGTGGTAGAAACTAATACCATAAACCTCGAAAATTCATAACACATGAACGTAACATATCCTCCAAGATCTGAATAGTACGCTCAGATTGCCCATCTATCCTTGAATAGAATGTTGTACTCAACTCAACCAGTGTGCCAACTCTCGCTGTAATTATCTCCAAAATTGCCATGTGAACTGCATGCCTCGGTCAGAAATGATTGAAACGGGCATGCTGTTCAAGCGAATAATTTCGCGAATGTAGATCTGAGCCAACTGCTATGAAGAATAGGAAGTTATCACTACAATAAAGTGTGCGGACTTAGTTAACTGGTCCACAATAACCTATACTATGTCCTATTTCATTATGGTTCCTGGTAATCCTATCACAAAATACATAGCGATGTGCTCTCACTTTGATGGTAGGCTATAATTATGTATTTTAGTCACTTATTGCACTCTAATTTACTGCACTTTAATTGTGTTAGAGCTTTAAATGATAGTGTTTTGTACTTATTGTTTGTTTTATGCCTTGTAAGAGTGATTCCAAGTGATGTAGATGTTATGGAGTGTATTCAAATTATTTGGAGCTTTAAAGTCTAAGTAAAAGCCTAATGAATTAAGGCGGGATAGTGTTTAGTGGTCGGGGACTAAGCCTGGACATCAAAAATCGAAGATTGAACTTCACTTAGAGAAAACCCCACAGCCGCGAATGTACAAATCTTGCTGCCTGACAAAATGTTGAGCTCGCTAGATTTCCCCACTAATGCTCCGCATGGCGCGTCGCCCCATGCGGTGTGCCTGTGTAATTTTTGCAGAGTCAATGTCCTATTTCAGCTAGGAGAAGGTTGTTTCATCTGGGCCCTACCCTACTTGGTATAAATATATGGAAAATGTTATTTTTTAGACTTTTGACATACTTTAGACCTAAGGAAGCTAATGAGGAGTTGGAGGAGAAAAATCACAAGTATTTCATCATTCCTTCCTGACTCAAGACCCGAGTTAGCATAGAATTTATGTTTTCCTATAGTTTTATCATATTCGTGATGAATTACTCCATGTCTATGTTGTAGTTCCCATTAGGGTTTGATGGATTTGGTGTATTGATATTTTTTGCATGGATATTAACTCTAGCTTTATGCATTGAAGAGTTTTTGGATGATTTAATTGTTGCATCTATAATCACTTGTTCATGTAATCGAGAGAGCATGCCTTGTGATATCTTTGGATTATATTGTCGGTTGAATTCATTAATTCTTCTTAGTAATCGAAAGAGGCTAGTTGAATTATTAATTAACCTTAGTTATAAGTATAATATGAGATGTTATCCCGGAGACCAATCCACTACGCATTCTTGCATATCTCTACCGAGCTTAAATTGGTTCATCTTGTAAGGTTGATACTTAATCAAAAGAGGAGTTTCTACTAAACATTTGAACTAATAATTGGGGACATCCAATCCTTACCAAGAATAACCTCAAATTCCACCATATCCAATAATAGAAGAACAACTACGGTATCATACCCATTAAATGTAACAATGCAAGACCTATATACTCGATCGATTACTATAGTATCTCCAACCGATATAGATAAGAAAATAGGAACATCAAGGGAATCACGTGACATAATCAAGTATGAAACAAAGTAGAATGACACATAGGAATATATAGAACTCGAATCAAATAAACCCGATGCATATGTATGATAGATTGAAACAATACATGTGATTACCGCATCAGAAGGCTCCGCCTCATGTCTACCTAAAAATGCATAGCAATAAGGCTGACCCCACCAATTTGACCTCCACCTCGGGCTGCCTGACCCCCACCTCTAGATGGTTGAGCGGGAGGTGGGGAAACCGGTGCCGGAACCATAGCATGAGTACCCTATTGTGGCATGCTTACCCTATTGTGGCATGCTTCCTTGTGACATAGGGAAAAACCTCGCGATGTGCCTCGGATCCCCACAAGTATAATAATACATCGACTGATGTGACGACTGACCCTAGAACTATCTCGGTCGACCTAAATAGTAACCCTAATAACTGTGAATTAGAGGTGCACTAACCGGAGTTGAGGGTGTACTATATTCTAGCTTCTCGAGACGAGGTCCATAATTATTGTAGCAGCTTGAAGCACAAGGGGTAACCTGTAGAGTTAATTGCACTGGCCTTATAAGATGGGCCCTATCGAAAAAGCCCTTTCATTTAGAGAGGCGAATGCTTCAAAATGATGAGGCCTCTTGCCAAAGGTCGTCTCCTAGCCTGGCCCTTGATGCGCTCGATCTTCCTGGCGATCTCCACAACTTGGGTGAAAGAAATATTATCCTCGGTCACTCTAGCCATCAGTAGCCTGATACCTTATGTAAGGCCATCTATGAACCTCTGCACCGTAATCCTCTCAGTAGAGATGAGGATAGTCGCATTGTGTGATAGATCCACAAATCTGGTCTCATATAGGGTAACGTGCATGCTACCCCCACTGAAGGCATTCAAACTGACTTCAAAACTCTTCTTTTTGAGCTAGGCGAATGAACTTCTCCAAGAACAACTATTAGAATCAAGCCTAAGTGAGAGGAGGTAACCCTGCTAGTCTGCCCTGAATATATACTTGCTACCACTTCTTGGCAGGACCATGCATCTGAAATATTTTGAAATTAAATCCATTGGACTTGATTATGCCCATGTTGCACAATATATCATAGCAACAATTCAACAAATATTGGGGGTCCTCAGAATGTGTACCACCAAATCGAGGGGGAAACAACTTAGTAAACTTGTACAACCTCTTCATCCTCTCAGCTGACATCGTGGGCCTCTCCCTGGGTTGTGTAGCAATAACTGGTTGAGGTCCCCCAACTAGTGGAATTGTTGGGGTCTGATACCCATGAGCCATCTACTTCGGAGTGTGAGTGGCAGGAGTCTGTTCTTTCCCCCCCCCCCTCCCCAGCATGAGAGATGGGTTGTGCCACAGGAAACACGCTGGCATAGGCCACACTCTCCATAAGACTATCTACATGGACTAGGGCATCTTGAAGAACTCGGTACCAATAAATCCCTCTAGGACCTGAGCTGGTCCAACTGGCTCGGTTGGAACAATGATATCATCATCTTGATCCATCTGAGGCTTTATGATAGGTGTTGTTGCGCGTGGTCTAGGCTGAATTTTGCATCTACCTCTAGATCTACCTTGGACTTAGTCCCGACCCTGACCCCTACCCCTGGTAGTTGCTACAGTGTAGATCTCCAACTGCTACAGTCTAGATCTCCAGCTGTTAATAAGATACAGATGCAGTACGTGTCCTCACCATCTGTAAGAGAATACGATTTTTTTTACTTAAACTCAATAATAGGATAAAGTCGCATAATAGAGAAAGAAAGAAAGTGAAATTTCCTAAATCCTTATAGCCTCTAGAAGATAATTACAACCGTATCTTTACCGATCTTAAAGAATCTACTAAGCTTACTCATGACTCGTGAGACCTAGGCAACGTATTGCTCCGATACCATCTTGTCACGACCCAAAATCCCAACTAAGAAGGGTCGAAATGGTACCTAACAATGTTCGCAGGAAAGCCGAGACAATATATAATACGGAGAGAAAGGCAATAAATATCTGACAACTGAAGAATACCATAACATAAAAAAACAGTTTGTGATGACATAATAAGTTCTAAAACCAATATCCAATGTAACCCACCCCAAGACTTGATGTCACAAGTACATGAGCTTCTATATTCGACTAAAATAATAGTTTGTGAAAGAGATACAACACTGTCCAAAAAATAGAAATAATACAATAAAAATAAGAAAATGACTCTACGACCCATGATCGGAATGCAGCTCTACCTTAAATCATTGTCTGGTTTCCGTTAAGTACCTCTTGAGACTCTGATTGTACCAATATTAGAATCTACATAAGAAGTGCATAAGTGTAGTATGTGTAAAACCGACCAAATATGCTCAGTAAGTATCGAGCCTAACCCCGATGAGGTAGTGACAACTGACAAGGCTAAAATAATACACCTACTAGAAACCTGTGCAATTATATATATATATATATATATATAACAAGTAAAGAATTAAAAGTAACTACAAAATAGGGATATGTAGAAAGAGGCAACAAGAGGAAACAAGAAGTAAGAATCACCAATGAAACCTCTTTCAAAATAAACACTGAAACCATCAATTCAAGTTCACATTTCAGATATTCTGCCAAAGAAACAAAGTCAACAAATTGCATGGCATTACCCATCGTATTTTTAATCTCATCCTTATAATATATCATAAATACAAGTTGATGAGTGGTGATTTTACCACTCATTCTAGTCTCTTTTCTTTAGCTTTTATGTCTTTTAATTATAATATCAGGTCGTTTATGGTGTGTATTGTAGATTTTTAGGTAAATGATGCCATGAAGTGATTTTAATTCAATTGGAGTTGAATTCAGCAGAAAAAAGGTGAAACCATGCAAAAGCTCCCCTGTGATTACGCATCTGCGAAAGGATGGTTGCAGAAACGACCCTTCTTCTGCAAGAAAGGAGCCGCTTTTGCAGAATTGTCTGAGCTTGCAAGAAACCACATATGTGGTTACATTACTGCTTTTGCAGTGGCGCATCTGCACCTGGTGAATAGCATCTGTGGTTGCAGAGATTTAGTTGGCATTTCACTTCTGTGATGGAATCTCCGTATCTGTGGAGCCGTACCTGCGAGGATTTATATGCAAGTGTGGTGAACAGGCATCAGACACTTGGGCAATTTAGGCATTTCACATGTTCTCATTTACAAACCCACAAATACTCAACCTAGCAGAATCTTTGGCAAATCTTTGGCATATTTTTCAGTTTTTACAGTTAGAGAGAACAAGTTTGGAAGCTAGGGTTTGCACACACACTTGGGTGTTTGAGATTTGAAGCTTGTGGTTAACGATTTCTTACCCATTTATGTTTATTTATTCATTTCTTTGCTTTGTATTGAATATTTAAGTGTGTAGTATTTATTTCGAACACTTGAATATTGTTTGTGGAAATATTCATACTTAAAGTGTGGATTAAATACCTTGTTGTGCTTATGTATTGAATGATTTTCATTTATTTATGATGTGAGTTATTGTTACTCTAATTATTCTTGTTCTTTAATATTTCCAAAGGGATTAGCTAACCTTAGGACTCACCCAAGTGCGAACGCTGGCAGTAACCTCGCTAAAACCACTACAACTCTGTGTCCATGCAGCCAATACCCGCTACCGGGTGAATAAATACCTGCAATTGCACGCGAGGTGCAGGGAGTAACAATTGAGCAGTGAGAAATCACGTAAAGCAAACCATCATGCTATACAAGAGCAGTGAAAAACCCATTTGGGAGAAAGCAGTGAAGCTGTAAAAGCTTTAGAAATAACTTAGCTCGGTTTAAAACCTCTTTTGAAAATGTTTTTTTCGACAGTTATGCTAATGAATGCAGAAAAAATAGTGCGGATAAGCACATAAGTCTGCCTCTCAGGCACCACACTCGGTTATCAGATAATACCAGAACAATAGGTGAATATTGCAAGAAGAAGCACAACAACATATAATAGCAGACAAATGAAAGAAGGTAAATCCAACAAACAATACCGGTACCGCTGCGGCGTGCAGGCCGAACCATATACCGCTGCGGCACTCAGCCCGATCCATTTAACATCGACAAAGCTCACTTGGGGTGTGTACACACTCCGAAGGGGCTCCTACAGCCCAAGCGCAATATCAAGCCATCTCGTGGCATCAATCAGGCTCTCGACCTCAATATTAATATAGTATTATTGCGGCGTGCAACCCGATCCATAAGTATCCTCACAATATAGGAACTCGGCCTTACTCAGTCAACAAAATCATGTAAGCCACTCGGGCAACAATAAAGTATGATGCTCAGCCCAAAACATTTTATGGAAATATCATTTCGAGTATTTAAGGCATAATAACTTGGCTGACTCTTTAAAATAGTGGAAAATACATGACTGAGTTCAAATACATGATTAAATTAGTGAGGTATTATCAACAACAATCCCCGAAGGGTTCGAATAATTGGCACGAAGCCCAAATATAGCAATCAGCCCAAATTATGATGATAACAAGTAATTTCAGTCAAATACGCAGTAAATTCATCAATCGGGATGAACCGAGTCATAATTCCCAATGGTGATCTACCCCACACGTGCAAGTCACCTCAATACAGCACTATGATATGCAAGTCCGGGGGTTCAAACACTCAGAATATCATTTACAATCATTACTCATCTCGAACCAGTGAAATCTCAAGCTCGCGACATCTTTGCCCCTCAATCTGCCTCCACATGCATCAAATCTAACCAAAATTAGAGCAAATACATCACAATATGCTAAGGGAACAATACCCAATCGAAAACAATCAAAAAATAGCAAAAATCTCGAAATTAGCAAAACCCGAGCCCCGGGCCCACTTCTCTAAAAATCAAAAAATTAACATCCCCGGATTCTTTATCTCAGCACGAGTTCATACATACCAAGAACTCTCAAATCCGAGCTCAAATGGCCCATAAAATCCCATTTTGAAATATCAAAAACTCAAGCCCTAGTTCATCAATTCCAGGCTTAATTAATTCCTTGAGTTTTCAGCCTAAATTCATGTAATAAAACCTTAGAATTGTGTTATAAACTCATAAATCCTTACCTCAGAGAAGTCTCTTGATTCCCTCTCCAAAATCGCACAATAACCTCCAAGTCCGAAGTGAAAATGTTGAGTTCTTTAAAAAATTTGCGAAGATAAAATTAATACCTCTGCCCAGACCTTTTCGCTTCTGCAATAACTAAACCGCTTCTGCGGTTCTCGCTTTTGCGGAAATTTATCCACTTTTGCGGAACTTCACTTATTGCCCAGGACTGCTCCTGCGGTCCAATCCCGTTTCCGCGAAGACCGCTCTTGCGGAAACGACTCCGATTCTGCGGACTTCCTTCGAGCAGCCAAATTCCACTCCTCCGGCTCCCTTAATGCATCTGTGGAACCGCTTCTGCGGCCCCCTTTCCACAGATGCGGAAATACCAGATACCAGCTGAACCAAAACTTTCACAATACCAAAATTCATCTCGGTAGCCATCCGAAATCACCTCGAGGCCCCTGCGACCTCATCCAAAGGTACCAACACATCTTAAAACATTATTCAAACTTTCTCCACTCATCAAAACACCTCAACTAACACCAAAATCATCAAATTACATCGATTTCAAGCCTAAGTTCTTCAAAAACTTCCGAAACACGCATTCGATCAAAAACCCAACCAAATCACCTTCGAATAACCTGAAATTTTGCACACACATCCAAAATTGCCAAACAAAGCTATAACAACTCTCGGAATTTCTGACCCTCGAATCAAAATCTCACCTATCAACAAAATTTCGCCAAAATACTAACTTCGCCAATTCAAGCCTTATTCTACATCGGACCTCCAAAACCAATTCTGATCACTCTCCTAAGTCACAAATCATCCCCCGAAGCTAACTGAATCATTGAAAATAACATCCAAGCCCTCTAACTCAATAGTAAACACCCTGTTGACTTTTCCAAAACAAGTCTTCCTTAAAGAGACTAAGTGCCTCATTTCCATCTAAAACCAATCCAATTCAACTCGATCACCTCAAATGCCGATAATGAAGCATAGAGAAACATAAGATGGGGTAAACGGGGCAGTAACAAATGAGACGATGGGTTGGGTCATCACAAAAACATTTTCTAAACCAATATCTAAGTGTTTGGCATTGCGCGATAAGTGATAATTTTTTACATTCCTAATCGCCTATATATTGCTCTCTGTGGGATTCGACCCTGACTCAAAGTTGGGTAAATTATATTGCATGTGACCGTATCCATTTACTTTTTAGTAATGGATTTGGACGTCATCAAAATTGGTGTTGTTGTTGGGGAACAATTTGGCGTAATTTAGGTTGTTTGAGAAATAAGCGTAAGTGCTCTGGTCCAAACTTGTGAATATTTGTGTTATTAAATTTTCTTACCTTGTTTTATATATTTTTTTCTTATTTTTTTATAAAAAAGGCATCATATAATAAAAATTGGTCGGATGGTAGTTGTTCATACTTTGATGACCCTTGTCTTTATTATGGAGGACCACACTCGTGGCAAAATTGTTTAAATTCTCTCGGGGGTGGATTGTGCACACAATCTCAACCCTATGAGTGGAGTATTTGTGATATGTATGGTTTTCAAAATGGTCATTGGGATGATTGTGCTTATTTGTCCTTCCCTTCCCCAAACCCCCGCTATGATGATTCTACTTTTTGTGATAAAAATTATAGGGATATGGAAGTGGAAGAAGTTGAGCATGGTCAAAATGGAGAGTTCATGCTCATGCTAGAGTGCTTACTTGAAGGAGGAAACAAAGAGCAAAGTGCCTTGGAGGAGCTTTTGGAAAATAGTCTCCAAAATGACTTGGCACTTGAAAGGTTGCACTGACAAATGGGAGAAATTCTTGAAGCTTTAGAGGTCCAAAAATCCTATGAAGTTAATGATAGCCAAGAATTTTTTTTAGATGTGGAAGCCGAAAATCCTTCCTTAGCACTTGATCAAAACCAAGAAGAACTTTCAAATGCTCAAGATAAGAAGATGATGCTCATGTTGGAGACCATTCTTGAAAATAAGGAGAAGCACAACTTTGCACTCGAGGACTTGAAACAAGGCTTGAATTACAATGATGAACACATCCACACTTTGGAAGATCAGATGAAAATATTGGTTGAGGCTCACTATGCCCACCAACTTGAGAGTGTGGACGGAAGCCAAGAAGAGTCCAATTACGAGGAAGAAAGTGAGCTTTACTTCGAGGAATCAAGAATTGAACATCCGCCAATCGACTCCATGAGTGTGAGTGATGCCAAGAAAAATATGGAATTAGAGTCAACCGGTGTAAATAAAAATTTGGTTGAGATTGAGTCTAGTCCGGGGGAAGAAGAGAATGTCAAAATCCGAGAAAAATTGCAAGTTGGAGGTTTGAAGTCACATTCCAAGCATTTTTCAACATTGGAATTGTGTGGTGATATGGGAATTTAACTACACAAGTCAATGAGGGATTTCGATGAGGAAAGGCAACAACCATACATCTTACAATTTCAGGGAACAAGAAGGCAAAATGACATTCCTCACATGAAAGCCAAGAAGTGCAAAATGAAGAAATTAAGCCTTGGCTTTACAATCTACTTACCACCCCCCATCGATCATGGTCACAAGCTTGATTCCAAGCTTGGTGCACGGTTCTATCATCCAAGTTGCGAGAAAAGTGGTAAAGTTAACTTGCGTTGTGCCACGACATTAAATGCGGCGCTTGGTTAGGCAACCCATCGGTTTTCAAAATTTTAGTCATTTTTTAAATTTTCTTTTTCATAATATCTTAGAATATTATTTGTAACTATTCTGCCAAGTTTTAGATTTTTTGGAGTTGATTTGAGCAGGTCGGAGTGATCGGGAGGGCCAAAAACAATAGCTAGAAAATCTGTGCATCAATCTTTTGGTGTAACCGCATCTGCGGATTTTTGACCACAGATGCAGTTACACAGAATCGTATTACCAACTGTAGATGCGTTCTGCCCCATAAAAGCGGCTCCCCAGATGCGGTGAAATGCCGCAGCTGCCAAAATCGAGCAGGTTTTAAAAAAAATATATGTCTCATTCCCTCACGGGTATATTCTACATTTTCTCCCCAAGCCCTAAACTCCCCCATCTATAACATACCCCAAACCTCCATTCCTTATGAATTCTACTGCACTCACATAAGACTCAGGTATTTTCTCTTAGTTCTCATCTACTTCTCTCTCCCTTTATCTTCTCTTTTCTCATTCTTATTTTCTTAGGCCTGCCATGGCTGTGTCCCCTATTTCCCCATTCCCCTTTGATTTGTGTGATGTTTATCATGGAACAAATTTCTGGGAAATCTGAGTACCCAAATTATGTGAGGACGAGGCCATTTTAAACTGCTCACAAGGTGTTCGACAAAGTGTTTGAAAGAAAATTTCTTGCTATGTACCATAAAATTGGTCTCAATAGAATCAAAATTTCATGTAGTGTACTAATTTAGAAGTCTTGAGTATAAATTAGGTGCCAAAATCGGGTTTAAGAATTGAAAAATGTACAGAAAATCTGGCCAGTTGAACCCTTGCACGAGAACCGCAGAAGCAGAACCGCTACTGTGGTTACTGTTCTGTAGATGCAAAAACTGGGCAGAACTGCCATTTCCAGTGGCTCTACAACAGGGCCTTATCGGGCCCGTTCAAGTTGATTCTTTGGCCTAATTGTAGTGTTTTAACTTGCTCCATATGATTCTATTGCCCGACTGACTTTGTTTTGATTTTATAAAGGTACTTTGAGCTAAAATGGACCCGAACATGAGCGAAAATTCCCCACAACAGCATGAAATTAAGGAACCATATGATAACTCGCGCTTCATGTCATCTTATTGTCAGCGCAGATATTATGATAACCTCGTCAACAAAAAAATAGTGCTTGAAAAAGGGACGAACGAGAAAAAATTGGCTGAGAAGCTCCCAGATTTCTATGCCCCTCTTCATGCCTCCGGATGGTCATGCTTCATTCCCACTCCATTCAAAGCTAATGAGGAGTGGGTTCGCAAATTTTGCGCTAACCTTAAGAGCACAGACTTTGCCAACCCACAACTCATCATTAGAGGAAAATTTGTAAGGTTTGGGATAGAACAAATAAATGACACCCTTGGGATCCATAACTATCCAATGTGCGAGAGAAAGATCAATATGGTAACGGGGAATATCTTGTCTCCAAACTCTACCCTCCAAGAATGAGGGCCAAATGGGGAAACTTGAGAAAAGGTTTGTTGTCAATTGACTTCACAGCTGAGGCGAAAATATGAATGTACGTCCTATGAAATAGGGTGTCTCCTTGTGGAAACATCTTAGATGTCTCCTACCCCAGGACATTAATTACTGCATGCATCCTGGACGACATTCTTGTGAATGTCGGTTACTCTATCATGCCGGAGTTGAGGGAGTATTTGCGGAACAAGGACGTAGGGTTGATGTTCCATTCATTGATCACACAGTTATGCATGAGAGTAGAGGTTGGGGTGGGTAGCACCGATCGATGGTTACCAGCTGATAAACCTTTTCACGCACTAAGAGTGACAAGAGAGGGTAGTGCAATGAAAAGCAAGAAAAGAAACGTCACCACTTATGTTACCGGTCTAGAGTCTTCATCAGAGGCAGTTGCACCTGAGGGACCATTTGGGGTGCTAAACTCTGAGCTTGCATCCATCCGGGAGTTAGTGTCACAACTTTCGAGTGGGCCCTCATCCTCCCAGCCTGGGCCTACATACTTCTCCAGGAAAGAAATGAAGAGTTACTTAGATGCGCATAAGAGTCAAAGAGTCACATGAGAAGATGGAAACATTTGTGACTAGACTTGAGACAGCCTATGGCAACTTGGCCAAGGCGCATGCAGATCTCCAGTTAAACTTCAAGAAGGATAAGGACAGGAACAAGAAGAAGAGAAAGTTTATGATAAAAATGTGGAGAGGCATAAAAGTCGTCTTCAAATGGGGAAACCCAGGCAAAAAGATATCAGGTGCTCTTGTTGAGCTTGTTGTGATTAATCTATTTTTAGCTTTCTTTAGTTATTTATATTCTTTAGTAGTTTGTGTTATTTGTATTAATAGCTTTTATTTTAGTATCCTTTTTAGTGGTTTTGTTCTTTGAATTTTTATTTTATTTAATTATTTCCTTGAGTTTTCTTTATGCTATGGTTCTTTCCCAAGGAACATTTTTGAAGTGAACCGGGTGACTTTTGCCTATGATTGATGGCGTGATAACTTTCTTAAGGGAATTAGTCTTGTTTTGCTAGGAGGAGACTTTTGGATTATTTGGTACTAATAAAATTAGTCTTTTGTATATGAAATGTGAATTAAGAATACCCCTCCGAATTGTGGTTTTGAACTAAAAGAAGTAAGTTGCATGGTGAAGAATAATTTTTGTGATAAATTTTTGGCTCTTTTAGTGACTCTTTTCCCACTAGTTTTAATAATATTACTTTGGATGCTCTCATTAGAAAATGAAATTGATACATCTTGATTAATTCATGTGCCATGTGTGTTAGTGTTTGTACAAATAAATTTTGTGTTTACTTCTATCATCTTGAACTTGCCCAGTTGGTTTTTTCAACGATAATGATAGTATGTTTGGTTGGAGGGATGATCTTAGGCATTCTTTGTGTTATTTGCAAAAACCTCTTTAGCCTTTCCAGCCTACCATTTCATAAATGATATCACTAGTACCCTATTTGAGGCCACCTCATTACAAACCTTTCCCCTTTTGTAAAATAATTTCCTCTTTTGAACTCGTCCCTCCTTGAACATTGAGAATAAGGCTAAAAATATAAGGTCGGGGTGTGGTGTCAAAGTGAAAATTTGTAAGGTTGTACATTGAGTGTAGGAACATGTACCTCAAAGTGTTCATATTAAATTATTCAAGCTCCAAAAGAAAAATATGTATTAAAAAAAGACAAAATAGCTATATATGTATGTATTTAAATATAGAGCCTTGAAGAAAACTGGAGAGCTATTTAAGGTGTTTCTATGCTTGTAACTAGATGCCAATGAGGCTATGTGATTTGAAAAGAAACAAAGTGCAAAAAGAAAGACAACTGTGAGTAGTGTTCAAGGAGGGTGAAGTCACTTGTATCCAAATGTTTATCCGAGTCTTCCCTAAACCTACATTACAAGCTTAAAAAGTCCTTATGGGATATCCAACTGAATGTTCTTGATTAGACGATTAATTAAAATAAGGGCAAGCTTATGGTATGAGATGTTGTAACACTTGAAATTCTTTGTGAGAGCGAGTGTCTTTGTAAATTTGTCCCTTATGTTGTATTGTAAATATATTGATTTTGGGACTTTCTTTCTTGTGAAGGCACATGAATTAGGAAGGATTGGTGAAATTAAGTAAGTTGAGCATATGTAGTGGACTAGTGCTTTTAAGTCACTTCTTGAGGCTTATTCTTCTCACTTGATTATTTTGAAACTCCTTTGCACATTGTTGAAATTGTTTTTAAATGAGGGAGTCATTCGAGAAAGATGCACATACTTGAGCCTAATTATTACTACCGACCAAATCCATAAGTATGGTGCTTAATTGAATAATGTGATTTGTAAAAAATAGAAATACCCCTTGTGTTATAAATGGTAAATCCTCATTGAAGTGTTGTTTTTAATTTTCTTGAGGACAAGCAAATGCTTGAAGTTGGGGGCGTCGATGAGTGGGGATTTTACCACTGATTTTAGTGTCTTTTCTTTAGCTTTTATGTCTTTTAACTATAATATGAGGTCGTTCATGGTGTGTACTGTTATATTTTTAGGTAAATGATGACATGAAGTGATTTGAATTCAATTGGAGTGGAATTGAGCAAACAAAGGGTGAAACCATGCAAAAACTCCCCTGTGATTCCGCATTTGCGGAAAAATAGTCGCAGAAGCGACCCCGCTTCTGCAAGAAAAAAGTTGTTTTTCCGGAATTGTCTTAGCTTGCAAGAAACCGCATCTATGGTTAGATTACCGCTTCTACGGTGGCTCATCTGCATCTGGTGAGCCGCATCTACGGTTACAGATATATAGTGGTCATTTCGCATCTGCGATGGAATCTCCGCATCTGCGGAGCCGCACCTGTGAGGACTCTTCCGCAGGTGTGGTCAACGGGCATAAGACGAGGCAATTTAGGCATTTCATATGTTCTCATTTTCAAACCCACAAATACTCGACCTAGCATAATCTTTGGCAAATGTTTGGCATATTTTTCAGTTCATAGACTTAGAAAGAACAAGTTCGGAAGCTAGGGTTTGCACACACACTTGGGTGTTGAAGATTTGAAGCTTGTGGTTAAGGATTTCTTACCCATTTATTTTTATTTCTTTATTTAATTGATTTGTATTTAATATTTAAATGTGTAGTATTTATTTCCAGCACTTGAATCTTGTTTATGGAAATATTCATTATTAAAGTGTGGATTATTGTGCTTATGTATTAAATGATTTTAATTTATTTATGAAGTGAGATATTGTTACTTTAATTATTCTTGTTCATTAATATTTCCATAGGGATTAGCTAACCCTAGGACTCTCCCCTTAACTCCGAATTAATTTTGGAAAAGATAATTTGGGGTTGGAAAAGATTAATTAACAAAACTTGAGGCATTAACCCTCATTTTATAGATTCTACCTAAGGATAGGATTGAACTACTTATAGCCATTCCGGGTGTGCTTAATCTCTTAATTCTTTTAGGGATAATTCAATTAGAAAGTCTTGTTAGTCTTTGAAATAAGCTAATTAAGAATTATTATCCATGGCTAATTAACATAAACTCGCTCATATTTGTAAAATCATGAAATACATTGGATCGTTACTTGAGTGTAATTCCAGATGCATTCATCCTTGTAGCCATTTATCATTTTACTTGCTTTATAGGTTAGTTTACATTTCCGTATTTAGATATAAATATTTTCCAAAAACCAATTCTATGTGTTTGGTATTGCATAACATGTGATAATTCTCTTTCATTCTTAATCGCCTAGTTATTGTTCTCTGTGGGATTCGACCCCAACTCATAGTTGGGTAAATTATATTGCATGCGACCATATCCATTTACTTTTTAGTAGTGGATTTGGACGTTATCACAAGTGCACAACATCAAACTTTGTTTTTTACTCTCATCCTCACCATATATCATATATGCAAGTGTACGACATCGCCCTTTATGATTTTTCTCTCATCCTCACCATGTAATGTAAATAAGCATGTGCATGGCATCACCCTTCGTGCTTTAGCCTCACGTTCACTCAAGCAAATATATCAATATTCAAACAAGGCATGGTAACACCCTTCGTACTTTTCACTCTTTCTCACCAAGAATTTACAACAATACAATATTAACAAGGTCGGAAACAAATTCACATCAACAATAGTATTGAACTCCACTCATCATATGAGAATCTTTCTACAATTAAAGCCAACAATGAATCAACAATTTCCACATTTCGACACCCAATATCGTAACAATTATAGTATTTGAAGTAACTTGAAAGCGAGTAATCCAAGAATTACCAATGTATATAAGGCATGGAAGACATAATACACAAATTAACATGGTACAAGCAAGGCAAATTCCACCCGCGTGATTATCCCATGGCCCGCGCATATACACTCGTCACCTTGCAAATATATCTCCCCCAACAAATAATTCACATAGCAAATAGTCCCAATTCTACATTATTTCCCAAAAATCAAGGTTAACCAAGACACTTACCTCTTTCAAAAGAGGATACAAACAACCACTGATTTTCCTTTAGAACAAGCCTCGAAAATAAATTGAATCTAGTCAAATATCATTCAAACAATTCAAGAAAAGCTTTAGAAACTAGCCACGAATGATAAAGGTTCAGTATTGATCATGTCACGACCCCAAATGCCCCAGTCGTGATGGCGCCTATTACAGTACAAGGCAAGCCAATCTAACATTTACCACATCGAGTTCTTTCTATAAAAAAACCATTTTCTAAAGCCGATTAAGTCTCAATTATTTATATGCAACAAATAAATCAACAAAAATATGCAGAAACCCGTACAAAATGATACTAAGACAAACCGAATCTGGTGTCACTAGTCATGAGCCTCTAAATACAAACCAAAACACTATCTGATTAAAACAAAATAGTCTAAAAAAAATGCTAACATAGGAAGGAGGAAGGCATGGCTACAAACGTCGTGCATCTACCTTGCGATCTTCGGATAAACTCTGATAGTGCTGGGAGCTCTCACTCTAATGCTCGGGCACCTGGATCTGCACACAAGGTGCAAGGGGTAATGTGAGTACGTCAACTCAATAAGTAATAAGGTCTAAGTGTAGTGACAAGCAGTTAAAATCATATAAGATGTCTTAACAGAAATATCAAGTCAAAATCCACAGCTCAAAAGCCAATTATCTCGCAAAACCTTAGTTTCGATTAAAAATCCTTTGAAAGCATTTCTTCAACATTTTTCAACAGAGGCTCAGTACAAAAGAAGAGTGAAAGCAACAAAAAGTCATAAACAGGCCCCTCAGGCGAGGTATCACTCTTAAGTATAGCCTCTTGGGCAAGCCTCTCAGTCACTCGTGACTCAGCTATCGTCAAACATTACTCTCAATCAACAATTCATCTCAATAATATCTCATAATAATGATAATCATAATAACCGCTGCGGTGCGCATCCCAATCCATAGTTTATAGTTTACTACGCTCACTGGGGGTGTGCAGACTCCAGAGGGGCTCCTTCATCCCAAGCGTCATATTGTTGCGGCGCGTAGCCTGATCCAATATATATTGTTGCGGCGTGCAGCCCGATCCATATGTAATTCGTTGCAGCAGGAATCCCGATCCATAATATATATATATATATATATATATATATATATATATATATATATATATATATATATATATATATATATAAAATCCTCACCATTAGGTTCTCCACCTCTCTCAGTTATTAACCTCACGGCTACTCGGCGATATCCGTGAAAATCAGAGAAACTCAGTCCAAATAGTTTTCATGTATTAAGAAATAGAGTGATGGAACAAGATTTAAATTATTAAATAGGTAAAACATGATTGGGGATGTTCTTTCAAATCAAATAGAGTGAGGAAAGTAGTAAAAATAACCCTAAGGGTCTAAACAGGCCGGCACAAGGCCTCAAACATGGCTACAACCCAACATATGGTACCAATCTCTAAAATACAGGATATCATAAGATTTTAAATCAAATACGTGACTTAATAGCCGCTACGGGACAGACCGAGTCACAATCCCTACACGTGCACGCCCATAAGCTCGTCACCTAGCATGTGCATCACCTTATTTATCAAAACTATATGATATACCGGAGTGCCATACCCTCAGGTTCCAGATTTACAATGGTTACTTACCTCAAACCGGATGAAATACTACTCCGCGACACCTTTGCCTCTCGACTCAGCCTTAACTCATGTCGAATCTATCCAAAATCAGAATCATAACATTAATATATGCTAAGGGAACGAAGCCCATGCGAAAATAATCAGATTAAATTAATAATCCCGAAATTGGTCCAACCCGACCCTCGAGTCCACGTCTCGGAATCTTATAAAAATCACATCAATAGAATCCTTATCCTCCCACGAGTTAATTCATACCAAAAGCATCGAAATCAGACCTCAAATGGCCCCTCAAATCCCCACTCAAAGCTCTCCAATATCAAGCCCTAATCCCTCAATTTTATTCCTTAATTTCCACTATACCATGATTAAACAATGGAAAAATGGTCATAAAAATAGGTAATGAAGCTTAGGTAGCTTACCCAACTGATAATCTTCGATTTCCCCTTGAAATTAATTGCCCTAGCTCACTTCCCATCTTCAAAAATGGAGAAATTAGCAATAATTCAAGAAGGAAACCTTATATACTTTCTGACCCAGGGATTTTGCACTTGTGGTCCTCTTTCTGCTCCTGTAATACAACTTCTACAGTCAAAACAACAGTTTTTGCAGTTTTCACTTATGTTCTAGGGACCGTACCTGCGCTTCACCTTCTGCACCTGCGGTCTCGCAGGTGCGCCTAACCTTCCGGATGGGACTTATGGTCTTCCAGCTCCTGGGTGCATCTGTGGATGATCTTCCGATTTTGCACTCTCACACGTGCAATCCCCAATCTGCAGGTGTGTTTATGACAGGAATTCAGCAGCTGAAGCTGCACCCTTTCAAACCAAACTCTCTCGAAAATCTTGTGAATCCATCCTAAGGCCCCCGGAACCTCAACCAAAGATACGAAGAAGTCGCATAATACTATTCAAGCTTATACCAACCTTCAGAACACTCAAAAACAACTGAATCATCAAAACACCCTCGAATCCAAGCCTAGGGTTTCCAAAACTTCTAAATTTTGTTTTTGATCAAAATGTCTATCAAACTTTGTCCGAATGAGCTAAAATTTTGCACAAACGTAACAAATGACACAACAGACCTACTCCATTTTCCGGAATTCCATTCCGACCCCTATATCAAAATCTACAATACCAACAATAAAATGCCAAAATTTTAATTTCGCCATTTCAAGCCTAAATCTACCATATACCTCCAAAATACATTCCAATCACGCTCCTAAGTCCCAAATAACCTAACGCATCCATCTAAACCATCGGAATTCATATCCGAGTCCTTTTTCACATAAGTCAACATACAGTTGACTTTTCCAACTAAAGCTTACTCAAAAGAGACTAAGTGTCTCATTTCTCTACAAAACCACTCCAAACCCGAACCAACCAACCCGATACCACATAATACAGTTGAACAAGACATAAAGAAGCAGAAATGGGAGAAACAGAGCGGTAACTCATGAAACGATCGGCCAGGTTGTTACATCCTCACCTTCTTAAACAAACGTTCATCCTCAAACGAGTTAATGAACATACCTGAAGCCTCAAATAGGCGAGGACATCTTCTCCGCATCTCCCGCTCGATCTCCTAGGTAGCCTCCTCCATGGGCCGACCTCTCCACCGTACTTTCACTAAAGCTATATCCTTTAATCTCAACTTTCAAACCTGACGCTCCAAAATAGCCACTGGCTCCACATCATAAGTCAAATATCCCTCTAATTGAAATGTCCTGAAATCCAAAACATGATACGGATTTCCAATATACTTCCGGAGCATAGAAACATGAAATACCGGATGCACACTTGATAAGGTGGGTGGCAAAGCAATCTCATAAGCCACCTCCCCAATCCTCTGAAGCACCTTAAAAGGCCCAATGAACCGAGGACTCAATTTACCCTTCTTCATAAATCTCATAACACCCTTCATGGGTGAAACCTTCAATAGAACCTTCTCCCCAACCATTTAAGACACATCACGGACCTTTCTGTCAGCATAACTCTATTGTCTCGACTGCACTGTATGAAGCCGCTCTTGAATCACCTTCACCTTGTATGAGTACGTGATTTTTGCCCTATATGAGAATTCCTCCCAAAAATTTAAAATAAAATAGTTTTGTATTGTGTGTGATTTTTGTGTTATTTTTTCTTTTATTATTTGCATTTGCCTATGCGTGTTTATTTGTTAAATTAATATAAAATACAAAAATATGTTGCATTTTGCATTCAGGACTTATTAGGAGTAATTAAGTTTTGTTTTACACAAATGAAAATCACAAAAATAATGTACTTTGCATTTTAGCATTTAAGGTCTAGTTGGGTGATTTTATTTTAAATTGGTATTTAAATTGTGTGTGATAATTGTTATTAGGAATTAATTAGTATTTTTATGTGGTTTATAATTTAATTTAGAACTTTGGCTTTATTAATTAGGAATTAAAAATGGAAATAAAGAGAAAACTGGACTGGGCCGTCCAAAATTTGATCAAAACTAGGCCCAAAACCTCACCCCCACCCGGACCAAGACCTGCCAACCTCAGAGACGAGTGAAACGGCATAGTATGATGTTGAAACTACGTCGTTTCGTCATCTAAGATCTCAGCCAATCGTTCAAAATCAATCCAATGGTTAAGAACACACACATGCTCCCACCAATTTATCCAGACCCGGTCTCACGAGAGACCAACCCTGCCTTTAATATGTTTGAACGACATCGTTCCACTTAAGCAAATGATCCAAGCCATTGATCCCATTTGATCGAATGGCTTGGATCAGGTCTCCTATCCAAGTATATATTTCCTAACCATACCCCGCGCCCCCCAAGCCAAGCCCCCAACTTTATCGTTTCCAAACCTCAGAGACCCGAATAACCCTCCACCATTGACCACCGCACCCCGCCCACCGGAAATCGCCTCACGGCGGTTCCGATAGCCTAAATGCCCTCATCTTCACACTACTGAACCCACATGACCTCCTCATTCCGATCCCGTACTCACCTCCCCTCAATTCATACCAGACCTTCTTGAATGTTTGATTTTATGACTGCCGTCTCCCCCACCCACGGCGGCGACCACTCCAATGACCGCCAAAATAACACCACTGAACCCTCACGACCTCCTCATTCCCATCCCGTACTCACCTCCCTTCGAATCAACCCAAGATTCGTCGAATATCAATTATGACAACATGAACCCTAGCGCCGCCCCAAAATTCCTTGGTGGCGGCGCCAAATCTAAACAGTCCCTGACTTACACCCTGCGACCACTAGCCTCCCTCCTCCTAAATCCACACATGGTTTCCCTCGAATGTTGGCATAGGTCCTCGAATTTCAAATCTGCGACGAGCCCTAAAATCCCAAAATGGGTGAGTGGAGATATTGCCAACATATTGGGTCTATTTAAACTTTATTCATATGTTTTTTGCTAAAAACACACGAATAATGTCCAAGTAGACAAAAATTGGAGAAATTCGAAGAATTTGAACTGTATTTTGTTGAACCGATATCAGGTACTTCTGTTTTCATTTTTCTTGTCTGTTTTAGTTGTTTTACTTAGTTTTGTTCATCCCCTACCCATTTCTTCGATCTTCGTTGATTACTTCATGAGGTGGCAAATTCAGCGGGTGTAGTCAGCCCCATTCTTGTTTGTTCATATACGGTTATTGGCTGTGAATCAATCATATGCTAATTAATCAGGTTATAAATTGGATCCTATTCAAAAAATGAATATGAACATTTTTAACTGATAGTCGAAGCATTGCTGATTCTACTTCCAAGTTGTGTATCAATTTTTGCTTGCACTTTTGTTGAAAGATTTGATTTGCCTATTTGATGTTTGACTCATTAGTTAACTCACTATTAATGGTAAATCATCCATAGGTTTGATTCTGGATTATTGCTGGCTAAGATCGATTCTAATAGGCTATAGAGATTGGATTAGTAATGATTTGTTGACAATAGGAAGCCTTAAAAGGTAATTTAATAAGAGAAGTAAGGTTGATTTGGGAATATGACATGATTAGTTTAGTCAAAAAGAAATAGTCTGAAAGCAGGATGGGTTTAATGATAAAAGTGGCAACTGCATATGGGAATGGGTAGTGGAACTGGCTGTACAGTTGGATAGGCACTACATTTTGAACTTCAGGTGATTTAAAAATAGAAAAAAACCCATGCCTAGACAATCCTAAGTGTAAATGACAGCCATGAGGACTGTTTTTTAAACTTGGGCAGCCTGTCTTTGGACAGGAGGGGGGAGGGGCTTCTCTCTTTCTAATAAGCCTATAAAAGTCAGTCGAGGAGATTGAAAAAAGGGAGAGCTTCTGAGGGATTAAATTCTAGAGAGATTCTTTTGAGAGTAAAGAGAGTATAGCAGAATACACGAAATGTTTGAGCCTCAAAAACATACTGTTACATTGCTTTCCTTCAGTTTACTTTCAAGTTCCAGCTTTTAATTCAACACTTTAGCTTACTTTGAACCCAAAGTAACTAGAGTTTCTCTGATTCTGTTTTGACATTAAGATTTAAAAAGCAACTTGAGTTACATGAGTATTAGATATAACTGGTCCAAGTAGACTGTGGCTAAATATGAAGTGAATTTGGTTTAATTGGATTGAAGTCTAGTTTATTGAAGGAGTAAATGTTCCTAGGTTCATTTTGGAGTTCGATTGGATTTGCTTGAACTTGTCCTGGGTTGATCTGTTGGTCCTGCTTGGTTTTAAAGCACTTGTGGAATCACTGGGGTGTGTTGATGGTTGTTTGAAATTCCAAATTGTTGTTGATTGCTTTGCTGTGCTACCACTGCCATATTATTGTTGCTGATTTCTTCTTCCATTGTAAACATTTCCAGGTACACATTTTGTATTATCCAGGCATTGTGAAATGAAATGAAGCATGGACCAAACCTCTATTGCTGCATTCCTCTTTTAATAGTTTTTGCTTGTAGCTTCAGTCAACCAATTGACTACTAGTGGTTTAGTTTGATTGGTTCGAGTTGTAGTAGACAGGGGATTGCTTAATTATAACTATTTCCGATTAATGTAAGCTTCCTAAAAAATTGGACTGTATAGTGGATAATAGTTATAGTTTATGAAACAAAGATTGGATTCTTATAATAGGGGCGTGCTGTAGTAGGACTGTGTTGAACTGATCTGAGCGAATTAAGTCCGAGTTTAAGTTTGTTTATTCCATGATAGTGATTTAGTTCATTGTAACTCGAAACCATATGAATAACCCTATTTAAAAAATAGAAATTGAGTTGTTAGCTTTAATTTAGTAATGTCCATTTAAACTCATCTGAAACAATTAGTTGTCTATAGTATCATGTTTCCAGTCCACTTTGACAATACTTGTGAATCCATCAGTAGCTAGTTGAATAACATAATATGAGCTTTCAATTGGAATGCCATCGATCAATGCGTCAGTAATCCGAATCGGCCTGTTGGTTACCAATTGTTTAAATATTTTGAATAATCCAGAGTAGTCTCATGAGTATTTATTCAATTCGAAGTGAAGTTTGGTCTGTTTTTCATGATTTGGGGTTCAATAACCCATTGTCAAAAGTGTAGGCCTGAATGTCTCAATTAAGCGGCCCAGGTTCGCTTCATGTGCTCATGTACTTTGGGCCTGGGCCAAGGTTTGTGGCGGGTAAATCTGAATGCAATTTTCC
The DNA here is from genome assembly GCA_026770625.1 of Nicotiana glauca. Classification (NCBI taxonomy): domain Eukaryota; kingdom Viridiplantae; phylum Streptophyta; class Magnoliopsida; order Solanales; family Solanaceae; genus Nicotiana; species Nicotiana glauca. The sequence goes on from MU715037.1 coordinate 52,090, forward strand.
TTCCGGTGTGCAATTTTCCGGTAACAAATTAATTAGCATTTCTTCTTTTACTTTAGATAAAATAAAAAATAGAAAAATCCTAGTCGCTTTAGATTTGTCCTTCAATAAAATAAATGAGAGGAGCCTTGCCAAATAAAAAATACAAACTGCGGGGCCCTCATTCAATGCTTAACTAAAAAACACCTAGATTTCGGGATGAGTCGTTTAGCGAATTTCACGGCCTTCCCCAAAAATAATAATGCATTGCCATCTTTAGGCGCGCCTTTTAATAATTTACCTTCTTAAATTCGGGTGAACATTTATGTGACCCAAATCCAAATCTCGACAAAGTCGAAATATGTCAATAGCCACGGGTACATTGATGTGATGTGGTTCGAGATGTGTTTTCACGACATCGCAATTCTCATGAAAAATAATAATAAAGCGGTAAATAGTCTTTAAAATTGCATTATTGGATAATATGTATTAAAATCAGATATTAAGCCATTTATAACAGTTTAAGCGACTGTGCTAGAATCACGGAATTCGGGGGTGCCTAACACCTTCCCTCGGGTCAAGATAATTCCTTACTTAGAATTTCTGGTTCGCAGACTTCACTTGGAGAGTCAAAAATTTCCTCGATTTGGGATTCAAGATAAATCGGTGACTTGGGACACCAAAAGCCAAACCTTTCTCAAGTTGTGACTCTGAAATAAATAAATAATCTCATTTCACATAATGTCACTTAAATTAGAAAAACTCCCTTACACATCACCCTTCAGGGTAGGTGTGCGTAAAAAGGAGGTGTGACAACTATGGCGACTCCGCTGGGGATACAAACCCATAATTCCGGTTTAGGGTTTAAGAATTCGAGCTTTGAATAACTGTTATGTTCGGCTTTATCTGATTTTCCTACATGTTTTCCGGCTAAATGTGCTAAATACTTTACCGCTTTGATATTATTTGAATTGTATATAAATTGTGTCGAAACCCTTCTCTTCTCACCTACGGGGATGTGCTTACTGGTGGAGACTCCCTATTTTGTTAGTGTCATACCCTGAAATAAGAAAGGGCTCGGACAAGTTACAAAGCCGGACGATCTTGCGGGTCCCCGGTACGTAGCCCCCTCCCCAACTCGAGTTCTCCGCTCAGGTAAACTGTCTAGAACACATACCCAGGTTTTGAAACAAGAATAACTTGACTTTATGCCGGATCCCTAGTAGGAACGCTTATTTGCATCATGTTTCATATGACTTAGGGGACTCAACACAGGGATTGGGTCCGTCTAGGACAGGTAACCTGAAATGAAAAAGACCGTTCTGCTGCATCCTGTTTGTTTTACGCATTTATTTGCTTCGGACATGCATGATGACCGGCTTTGAAACATTGGGAAAATTTGAAAAGAAAAAAAGAGGGAATTAACAGTGTAGAGAGATAACTATCTTAGAAAAACAAACCAATGTCAAAATAGTATCGAAACTCTGCGAAATTTTGAGAAAAAAAAAGAGAAAAATATTTTATCATTTTAAAATAGCAAAAAAAAAAAAGGAAAAAAAGTGTTTATTTTGTTCTTCTTATTTTCAAATTGTTTGGTTAAAAAAAGAGTCTTTATTGTAATTTAGAGAATACGTTGTTGAAAGGAAAAAGAAAAGTCTATTTCTCATAAATAGTTCGTTTTGTCTGGCCGAACTACGCCAGTTTGATTCTCACAGGGTGTGAGATACGTAGCCAACTCTCATCGGGTCTAACCTCCCCTTTTGCAAAAATAGCCAAAAAAAATATGTCAAAATTTTAATTTTCGTCATAATTAAGTCAAGTGACGTCGTTTTGTCAAATATAGCCGAATGTTCCCGAATGGGACGCCGGAAGGTTGACTTTGCACAAACGGCGACTTTTGGATCATTTTTGGATTTTTGACCTATTGACCCACACAGCCTTAGAATCTTCGTCCCCAAGGCGCTGAAAGACCGTGTTTGCAATATCAGGTTTTCTATTTTTGGAAAAACAGGAAAAAGAGTCATAAATAAGTCGGTGATGTTGTTTTTGCTCGAAATAGCCAAATGTTCCCGAAAGGGACGCCGGAAGACTGACTTTGCATAAACGGCCACCTTTGGTCATTTTTTAGGCTTTGACTGGTTAAGCCCATACAGCCTTAACATCTTTCATCCCCATAGTGCTGAAAGGTCGCGTTCAAAAAACTGAGTCTTTCATATTAAAATTTGAAAAAAAAGAAGTTAATTTTGTTTTGACCCAAATAAAGTTCGCTTTTGTTTAATCACATTAAGAAACGTGCAGAATAAGCACGAGTCAGAATTCACCCGGAGCCCTTATAAACAAGATCCCGTTGGGTTACACATGTGGTGGAACGACGTGGGTGAATCAGGGCAAGACATGATCAAGTTATACTTAGGAGGCCTTACTAGGTTACTGAAGATCAATCCGAGAGGGGAAATCATAAAGGCATTAATCACATTTTGGGACCCGACACACAACGTATTTCACTTCTCAGATTTCGAGCTCGCACCGACATTGGATGAGATAGCAGGGTAAATCGGGGGTCCCGAGATTCCTGTGAAATAACAGTACTTGATTGCTCCAAGGGCCATAACTATAAACAAGTTCTTAGACACTTTGAAGATACGCATAACGGTCCACAACCCAGATTTGGAAAAGGGCTTTTGTACTCTTTCATTCATATACGACAAATACGGTCATGTCGGAGGGTTCAACAATCCAGAGAGTAGAATCTGTAGCAAGGACAACCGCCTGAAATGGGAAGAGCATATGTGTATTGCGTTTATGGTAGCCTTTCTGAGACTTCTGGTGTTTCCTAGAAAAGATGGGAAAATTGATATACAAATTTTCGAGGTCATCAGTACTTTGCTCACTCAGGATAACAGCACTCTAGCATCGATGATAATAGCCGACATCTTCCGCACTCTTACTGCTTGCAAAGCCGGAGGGGATTTCTTTGAGGGTTGCAATATATTGTTGCAAATGTGGATGATTGAACATTTATGTCATCACCCGCAATTTATGAGCTATGGGTCATCGAAGAAGACATGTATAGAAGAGTTTTCCACAAGGGTCGACGGGATTAGTTTACCAGAAGGGGTCACCGAATGGGTAGCACGCCTGCGTTCTGTCACCGCGAGCCAGATAGAATGGATATTTGGGTGGCTATCTATGGATGAAGTCATATATATGTTAGCCACAGGATCTCATTTGCTGCTGATGGGTCTCCAGAGTATCCAGCCATATGCCCCGTACCGATTTTTGAGGCAGTTGGGCAGGTGCCAAATAGTCCCAAAGGATGAAGATCTTAGTAGCCAGGTAGTCGAAATTGGGCCTAATGGGCAGTTCCCTGAAGTGGTCGTTCGCAAAATTTGGAATGAATGTCAAACCTTAAAGGCAAATACTTGCGTAAGGGATAGGTCCAAAGGCGAAGAGTTACCGGGATACGTTGCTTGGTATAGAAGAGAACTTGGGTTTGAAAGGACGGCTAAAAGACCTCATCTTCAGGAATTTGTCAAGTCTTCACAAGGGCATTGGGATTGGATAGCAAAAGAATAAGGCTACCAGACGGAAATAGGCAGGTTAAAACAACATATTAGGGACCTGAAGTTCGAAAACAGTGTGCAAGTGGTTGCCGATCAAGGGGAAAAAAACAAATTGGCCAAAGAAAATGAGGTGCTGAAGGCCCAAAACCAACAAATGAGGAAAAATGTTGCCAACCAACAAAGGATTTGGTCGGATAAAAGGTTGATAAACGGACTGAAGAAGGAAATCATTGAGTGCTAAGATGATCTAGAGAAATCCGAGGGTACCATAGCAGAACTCCGGGCACAGTGGGCAAAAAGAACAGAAGAACACACACAGTACCTACAACAGATAAAAAGGGATTATGAAAAGATCATTGCCAATCTAAAGAAGAAAACAACCACTATTGAGAACAAAGTAGTTGAACGAGCCAAAGCTTTTGAAACCGAAAGTGGACACAACTACGACTTGTTGGCCCGAATGAAAGATCAAAAAACAACAACTGCAGAATCAGCATCTTCAGGGTTCTCAGGTTTTGGAAGCCCATAATGATCAAATAAGTCGTCTGCTCATAGAAAAGGGTCGAACCAGGGACAGGGTTGAAACCATTGCCCACGCCATTTTCAAGAAATGCCAAGTGTGTGAAGACATGACCCGCACTACTTTCTTCTTACCAGTGATGATTTTTGTCAAGAGGATAATGTATGAATTGGAACAACTGGAAAAAGATCTTGCACCAAGCCCACGACGAGGCCGAATGACGCCCCGCGTGCACCACAATTTGAATCTTTAATGTACTCATATCTTGAGTCTGTATTTTCTTTTTCCGGAGTTTGTTGCCCATTAGAGTCCATTTCCCTTTTTCGTACCAAAGTCTATTAGTAGTGCTTGAGTCTGTATTTGGTTTTAAGTCTATTGTTTCCCTTTCAAAATTTCTAGTCGGCAATAAAATGTTTTATTAATGAAACGGAAAATTCCCAAAAAAAATGTTTCTTTATTCTTTGCATTCATTTTTTGCGAACTACGCTTGATCTGATTCGTGCGGGGTCATGATACGTAGGCAATCTTCATCAGATTCGATCGTAACCCTAAATAAATGATATAAATAAAATAAAAAGAAATAGGGAAAAGCATAAAGAAAGTATGTAATGACGCATGCAACCATTGCAAAACATGTAGAAATCCATCTAACTGTATAGGCGCATCATACCCCAACAAGAGATTACCTATATGTTACTTGTCTCAAATTAACCATTTGTTGTTGTGTCCAGGTTCGATAGAAAGGTGGTTGGTTTTGTGGTAATCTGGCCTCATATTCATACTTTACGAGGTCAAAATAAAGTGTTCAGCCATCCTTCGCAAGGTCAAAAGAAAGTGTCCATATATATACTTCACGAGGTCGAAGGGAAGTGTTGAAATATCTTCAGAAATTCCTCTACAAACGATTCCCATTTCGAAGGAAAGTTCAATATCAGCCGTCCCAACTTCTGAGTCAGCAACTGCTGAGGAAAATAGGATTCTGCGTCTCCGTATAATGGAAATGTAGGACGCCTGGAGCAATGGAAGAGAACTACCAAGTGCGATCCCTGGATTTCCTGAAATGTTTCCTAGGGCAAGTGGGACTTCCAACGTCCCCAGAAGTTATCCAACTACCCCGTTCGGGCATCCTACCATTTCAGCTCATTTCACCGGATCACCCTCTGAGTCTTACCCCCAAGTGTCAGCAACAGGTGCGGCTTCAAACATATTCACCGCACCGCCTTGTTCAGCTACTGCACAACCCGCTTTACCCAGGTCCAACTTCGACTCCTCTTTATTCACAATTCAAGCACCATCTTTCTCATTGGAACCTACCCGGTTTAACACCAATGCTTATCCTCAGCCGCCTCGAGACGAGCTTACACTAGGGCAAGATCAAACTCCCAAAGCACCCGAGCAGGATGAGATGTCCAAAAGAATGAGGAGTCTTGAGCAAAGTTTAAAAAATATACAAGGCTTAAGTGGGCGGAAAAGTGTGTCTTATACTGATTTGTGCATGTTCCCCCATGTGCATTTGCCATTGAGATTCAAAACCCCAAAGTTTGAGAAGTACGATGGGCATGGTGATCCCATCGCTCACCTCAAGAGGTACTGCAACCAGCTGCGAGGAGCTGGCGAAAAAGAAGAACTCCTCATGGCCTATTTTGGAGAGAGTCTGGTTGGGATCGCATCTGAGTGGTACATGGACCAAGATATATCCCGCTGGCACATATGGGATGATCTTGCCAGAGACTTTGTCAACCATTTCCAATACAATATTGACATAGCTCTAGATAGGAACTCGTTGACGAACCTAAAGAAGAAACCCTCGGAAAACTTCCGAGAATACGCAGTTAAATGGCGCGAGCAGATATCCAGGGTATAACCTCCAATGGATGAGGTCGAAATGGTCACGGTTTTCCTCCAAGCTCCGGAACCAGACTACTTCCAAAATATGATGTCCGCGATGGGTAGACCATTCGCTGAAACCATCAAGATTGGCGAAATGGTTGAAAACGGGTTGAAAACTGGTCAAATTCTGAGCCAATCTGCTATCAGACCTAGCTCCCAAGCCATTCAAGGTGGGTATGGAGGACTAGCAAGGGGGAAGAAGAAGGAAGAATTGTCCATGGCGGTGTCAGATGCAAGGAAATACCACACCTCCATGTCCTTTATCCCAGAAAGAACCCCGCAGCACTACTACCCCCACCAAGATATGGCCTATGCTCCTCAGCCCTACACGGTCATGAATTCTCAACCTTATAGCCGACCACCGCAACAAGTTGACCGGAACCAAGCCACACCTCCTAGAAACCAGCCTCCTTACCAAAACGCTATAATCCCCAACCACTCCAGAATAACATTCGTCCTCGGGAACCACCCAGGAGACAAACTTTCACACCCATCGGTGAACCATATTCTGAGTTATTCCAAAAGCTTGTCCAAATGGGCTTCCTGCAACCCATACCCCCAAACGGGCAAAAACCAGAATCACCATCATATCAGTGGGGTATCAGATGTGCCTATCATTCAGGGGTAGAAGGGTACGATACGAACAATTGTTGGACTTTAAAAAGGGTAGTGGAGAACTTGATAGAACAGAGAAAGATAGTGTTAAGGGATGCGGAGGTCCCAAATGTGACTAACAATCCGTTGCCCGCTCACAATAATGGGCCAGTGATCGGGATGATCTGCAAATATAAGGAGTTTGATCTCGCCTTGAAATCCATAATTGCTATCGCTGATGCGGAAAGGAAGCCTAAGGCGGCCCCGAAGCAAGAGAAAGGGGAAAAGAAGACTGAAACTGTCAAGACAGAATTTGAGAAGAAAGTTGAAACAAAAGCAGAGATGGTGCCTCCTAAAAATGGGGTTCTCTATGTCCCGCGAGGTTGTCACGAAAGACCATTAGTCACGAGTACTCCGAAGAGATTTGAAGTGAAAAAGGGAACACCAATGTATGTGCCAAAAGGAGCATATGTGGTCCGGGGGACAATTAAACCGCTTCGGCTGAACGAGCCAGTGGTTATTGGATGCGTGCCACAGAAGCCAATGACGGACCCATCTGCAGTACCATGGAATTATCAGCAGACGTTAGTTACATACAAAGGTAAAGAAATCACAGGAGAACTTCATGGGAATACCTTTGCTAAGAAATATTCAGATGTATAGGAAGTAAACAATGGCACGCGGAAGCGCTTTCCACCCAAGAAGCCTGTAAGTGCTGAAGATGCAGAGGCTTTCTTTCAGAAAATGAAGATGCCTGATTATGAAGTGGTGCATTAGTTGAGTAGGTACCCTGAACAAGTGTCTATGCTATCTTTGTTAATGAGGTCTCCTGAACATCCGAAGATCCTAGTGAAAACTCGGAACGAGGCATATGTATCGGTTGAGACTTCGATCGAGCAACTCGAAAGAATGGTAGAAAGGTTCTTTGATGTTAATCAAATTTCTTTTAGTAAGAATGATTTGCTCCCGGAGGGAGAGGCTCGCAACAAGGATTTACATCTGACCGTCAAGTGTGAAGACTACTATGTCAAGCGAGTGATGGTGGATGGGGGTTCGGGTGTTAACATTTGCCCGCTCTCCACACTACAGTGAATGGAGATTGGGACCGGAAGGATTCGTCCCAATAACGTCTATGTAAGAGCTTTCGATGGCATCAAAAGGGACACAATTGGAGAAATCGATTTAATTCTTACCATTGGCCCCGTGGACTTTGAGGTGACTTTCCAAGTGCTAGATATGGACACATCTTACAACTTTCTTCTCGGAAGGCCTTGGATTCATGCTCCAGGGGCTGTACCCTCTACTCTCCATCAAATGGTGAAGTTCGAATATGAGGATCAGTAAATTATAGTAAATAGAGAAGACGAACAGTCTATTTATCTGGACCCATTCATCGCATGTCTAGGAGCAAGAGAGGGAAGTGAGCACATAGTTTATCAGGCTTTTGAAGTTGTATTGGCGGAGCAGTATGAAGAAGGGAGCTCTTGCCCCCAACCTTTCTTGTCCAATTCCTCAATCATGGTTTCTAATGAAATGATCCGACGGGAATTCAAACCGGGAAAAGGACTTGGGAAATCATTGCAAGGAATAGTTGAACCTATCACCTTGCCTTCAACAGAGAAGTTCTTTGGAATAGGCTTCCACCATACCCCATGTGATGAAGAGTGGGCAAATAAGAGAAAAAATGAGGGATGGGATTTACCTCAACTACTGCCACATTTGAACTAAACTTTCGTTAGGCCAAGGTACGATGAAGAAGAAGATGATGAGGCCTTTACGACCGAAGAGAGTGAGGACTTATGTGCGGCAATGAGAAAAATGCTTTACGAAACCCACATGGTTCAGATAGGAGAAGGCTCAAGCACCGCTGAGGAGCTGTACATGGGCCAAGCGCTAAACTTCAAAATTGGAAGGCTACACCGTTCCCAGTCAGGCGGGAGTCCGGGTAGACTTGTCCTGCCACCTTTCCTGCATCACAAGTTATCTTAGGGTGTAACTCGGATGTTTTCTTTAGTTTCCTATTTTTAATTTCCTGGATGTAAACCCTGTTATTTCCCCAATTCCAAGAAATGAAATCAATATTTCATCGTTTATTTTCTTTATTCTTTCTGATTTTTGCTATTCTTTCTCTTTTATTTCTTCTTTTCAGTTCTAATAATGCGGCTTTAAATGACATGACATGACATGCTTGCGGACTTCACGCCCAGATCTAAACACGCTGTCTAATTGTGAAATAATGAACCAAGAACCGGAATATGATAAAGAAGAGGCTTTTAGGGAAATAAATCGAGAACTGGAAAACTTTGAGAATAAACATAAGCCGAACTTGAATGATACAGAACCAGTTATTTTGGGAACTTCTGAAGAAATTTGAGAAACCAAAATAAGCATTCACACAGATTAGAAAACACGGGATGCAATAATTCAACTCCTGTGTGAGTTTAAAGATGTGTTTGCTTGGTCGTACGATGACATGTCGGGACTAAGTGTTGATCTAGTAGCACATAAATTGCCAATTTACCCTGATTGTCCCCCGGTTCATCAGAAAAAGAGAAATTTTAAGACTGATATTAGTGATAAGATCAAAGAAGAAATCACGAAACAGTTGAAAACAGGGGTAATCCGGGTGGTCCAGTATACTACGTGGCTGGCTAATGTAGTTCCAGTGCCGAAGAAAGATGGGAAAATCGGCTGTATGTGGATTACCGATATTTGAATAAGGCAAGTACCAAAGATAACTTCCCTTTACCCAACATCCACATCCCGGCTAAATGCGCCTTCGGAGTCCTATCAGGCAAAGTTCTAGGTTTCATAGTCAGCAGGAGAGGTATCGAGTTTGATCCAATAAAGATAAAAGCTATCCGGGATCTACCTCCTCCAAGGACAAAGAAAGACGTGATGAGTCTATTGGGCAGGTTGAACTATATCAGTCGGTTCATTGCTCAACTGAATACCACATGTGAGCCCATATTCAAGCTATTGAGGAAAGATGCAGCAATCAAATGGAAAACTGGGTGTCAAGAGGCCTTCGACAAGATCAAAGAATATCTTTCAAATCCTCTAGTTTTAGTCCCGCCGGAGCTAGGGAGACCTCTGTTCTTGTATCTGACGGTCCTAGAAAATTCTTTTGGCTGTGTCCTCGGGCAGCATGATATAACTGGAAAGAAAGAGCATGCGATCTATTACTTGAGCAAGAAGTTCACCAGCTATGAAGTCAAATATACTTTGTTGGAAAGAACGTGTTGTGCTTTGAGATGGGTCGCTCCAAAGTTGAGACATTATCTTCAGGCTCATACTACTCACCTCATAACCAGGTTAGATCCTTTCAAGTACATATTCCAGAAGCTGATGCCTAGTGGGAGATTGGAAAAGTGGCAAATCTTGCTTACTGAATTTGATATAGTCTACGTCACTCGCACGACAATGAAAGCCCAGGCAGTGGCAAATCATTTGGCTGAGAACCTGGTTGACGAGGAATACCAACCATTGAGCACTTATTTTCCAGATGAGAAGGTAAACATAATAGAAGTAGTCCCTGAAGACGCTCATGCTTGGAAAATGTTCTTTTATGGGGCTATAAATGCCAAAGGTGTAGGAGTCGGGGCAATCTTGATCTCACCCACTGGTCAGCACTATCCAGCTACAGCTAGGCTCCGTTTCTTTTGCAAGAACAATACGGCTGAATATAAAGCCTGCATCATGGGCATGAACATGGCAATTGATCAAGATGTTGAAGATTTGTTGATTATGGGGGATTCTGATCTGATTATCCGGCAAGCCCAGGGTGAATGGGAGACCCGAGATGTCAAGCTTATTCCTTATTGACACCACGTGGAGGATCTCGACAAGCGATTCAAATCAATAGAGTTCAGGTACATCCTGCGGTGTCACAATGAACTAGCAGATGCACTTGCCACTTTAGCTTCAATGTTACCTTATCCCGGCAATGCCCGCTGTGAGCACGTAATTTTTGCCCTAAGCAAATTATTCCAAAAGTTGCAAATTAAATAATTTTACAATTTTAAGAAATTTTGTTGGATTTGGTCGTATTAATTAGCTGCATAAAAACTCGTGTTAAAAATACAAAATATGCATTTAGGATTTTTATTTCATTCTTAGTATTAATTAGGTAGCAATGTGTTTTAAAGCAAAATTAAAGAAAATGACAAAAATGGTCTTTGCATTTTTTTATTTTTTTAATTTTTAAATAATTTCTTATAATTTAAAAAATAATAGATGAAATACAAAATACAAATAAAAACCGAAGAACATCAGGGAAAGACACGGTTACTGTAGTGCAATCGAGGCGAGAACGAACATCCAGCCATGGTATCATAATATTAAGAGATTTTTGAAAACACAAGAATACCCCGAAAATGCTACTGGAGATCAAAAGAGAACTATTAGGCGGCATGCGAGCGGTTTCTTTTTGAGCGGTGAGGTCTTGTATAAAAGAACCTCGGACCTTAACTTGTTGAGATGTGTTGACGCTGAGGAATCAGGGAGGATCATGCACGAAGTGCACGCGGGAGTGTGCGGACCTCATATGAACGGGTATGTCTTGGCAAAGAAAATCCTTCGAGCCGAGTATTATTGGATAACTATGGAGAAAGACTACTTCAGCTTTGTCCGGAAATGTCATCAGTGTCAGGTGCATGGAGATCTAATTCATACACCTCCAACGGAGCTACATCCTATGTCAGCACCCTGGACTTTTGTCGCATGGGGTATGGACGTCATTGGTCCGATTGAGCCAAAAGCTTCAAATGGACACAGATTCATATTGGTTGTTATTGATTACTTCACAAAATGGGTCGAACCTATCACTCTCAAAGTGGTCACTAAGAAAGTTGTAGTGGATTTTGTATATTCGAACCTTATCTGTCGTTTCGGCATTCTCGCAACCATCATCACAGATAATGCTGCGAACCTGAATAGTCGTTTGATGGAGAAGGTGTGCGAACAATTCAAAATAATGCATAGGAACTCCACTCCTTATCGACCCAAAGCCAACGGCGCTGTTGAAGCAGCGAACAAGAACATCAAGAAGATTTTGAGGAAGACAATCCATAGTTCCAGATAGTGGCATGAACAGTTGACTTTTGCTTTACTAGGATATCGCACTACAGTGCGCACATCGGTAGGAGCCACCCCATACTTGTTGGTTTATGGAACCGAAGCTGTGGAACAGTTGACTTTGATTGATGAAAAATGGATGGCCGCAGTTTGCCACGGGTAGTTGTACCATCAAAGAATGGCCCGCGCTTATAACAAGAAAGTACGACCCAGGAAATTTGAAGTGGGACAATTGGTGTTGAGGCATATTCTTCCTCATCATCGGGAAGCAAAAGGAAAGTTTGCTCCTAACTGGAAAGGTCCGTATATCATTAGAAAAATATTGTTGAGAGGGGCATTATACTTGGGTGACATCGAAGGAAATAACCCCGAAGCAGCCGTGAATGCAAATGCGGTAAAAAGGTACTATGTCTGAGCCTATTTTGGTGATGCCTTTGCGCTATTGAAATGACGAAGGTTTTTATTCTCGCTACCCAAACACTATCAACCCTTTGAGCCGGTTACCATTATTTGACTACCCTCTTTGGAACCTGAAAGTGTCAAGAGAAAGAAATTGAAATGAAAAAGAAAAAAGAAAAAAAGAAAAAAAATATAGTTATTTGAACTACGACTGACTTGATTCCAAAAGGATACGTAGGCGGCCTCTATCTAGGGCTCAATCACGCCACGCCAAAAATCCCAATTTCCCCCAAATTGAAACTAGGGTAGATGATAAAATGGTTCGGCTCTCAATCCGCCGAACTGGTTCCAAAGTTGTAGTTCTACCCAAAGTCCTTTTACCCCAAAGACCTTATCCGAGTCCTTCCGATCAATTGGCAAAGGCAGGGAAGTGAAAAACGTCATTGTTGGAACCTGATACAATTCAAAATTGAGAGAAGTAAAATAAGAGAGTCTTATCAGTGAAAACCTTCGGGCACCATAAAGCAACGGGAGTAGAGAAATTAAAAATGAGAGAGTCTGCTTAGTGAAAACTCGCAAAGAGCACTATCGGGCGACGGTGAGAAGAGAAATGAGAGAGGTCGATTAACGAAAACCCGCAAAGGGCGCGGTCGGCCGAAAAGAAGACAGCTCATCACGAAAAGAGTCCTGGCAAGGTTCCCTGGTTTTGAAATGAAGATCAATGGGTTCACGAGAAGCTGGAAAGTTTGTGTAGGTCGGGCATCCAGTCCAAGAAGCATTTCATGTTCATTTGAAGCCAGCATCCACACCCCAGATAAATCCTTATTTTTTCCCAAAAGGGCCGCTTCTCTTTAAACTCATATGCTTTCCTTTTACATACTTTTCTTTGAATCCCTTCCGGTTTAACTCTGATTCCATAAAAATTACAAAGAAAAGGTGGTAGGACCGGTTTCACAGGGCTCCACCTGGCAAGAGTCGAAGAAAATATCCAGCCTCAGTGGTGCGTCAGTCCAATCCCGACTGACCATGGTGGTTGATTGCTTCCAAAGTAAAAGACATTAGAAAAGAGAGAAAGTCAAAGGCAAAGGTCTGGAAAGCGGAATGAGGTGGAAAAAAACAGAGCCCATACGGGCGAGTTATCCCGAAATCCTAAGGTTGAACCCGGTCAGTGTGAAAAGCGATTCACCCTCAAGGCTAACAAGTAGCAAAGTTCTCAATGGAAATGGGGCCGGGATCAAGCGACGGGAATGATCAAGGCCACAAAACCAACCACCGTTGTTGAAAATAGGTCTTGTTCAAAGCAACCATGCAAGATGCAGATGCAACCCAAAAAGAAATGAAATGCACAAATGCTGAAACAACTTTGCAATAGGAAAAACGACCAAAAAAGAAGTTTCCTCGACACTCTTTCATGCATTCTGGTAAATAAAAGGAAAACATATAAAGAGAAAAACCAAGAAAATAAAGAAGAAAAGAAATAAAAATGAAAATCCCAAAGAAAAATCATGGTAGCATAGGATCCCACTCCTCAAAAAATCCCGGCATAACCCGTGGATCTCCTTGGCATAACCCAAGGAGCTTTTCCTTTCCAAAACCCCGGCATAACCTGTGGTTCTCCCTGGTATAATCCAATGAGCTTTTTCTTTCCAAAATCCCAGCATAACTCGTGGATCTCCCTGGCATAACCCAAGGAGCCTTTTCTTTCCAAATCCCGGCATAACCCGTGCACCTTTCCAGCATAACCTGATGACTTTCCCGGCATAAGTCGTAGACCTTTTCGGCATAACCCGATGATTCTTCCTGGCATAACCCGTGGACCTTTTCCGGCATAACCCAATGACTTTTCTGGCATAACCCGATGACTTTTCGGGCATATCCCGTGGACCTTCCCGGCATAACCCGTGGACCTTTCCGGCATATCCCGTGGACCTTTCTGGCATAACCCGATGACTTTCCCGGCATAACCCAAGGAGCCTTTTCTTTCCAAAACCCGGCATAACCCGTGAACCATTCCGGCATAACCCGATGACTTTCCCGGCATAACCCGTGGACCTTTTCGGCATAACTCGATGATTCTTCCCGGCATAACCCATGGACCTTTTCTGGCATAGCCCGATGACTTTCCCGGCATAACCCGCGGACCTTTCCGGCATAACCTGGATATTTTTCGGCACAACCTGGATCCATTCACAAGGATACACAATCATGTTTTGACTGTCAGATATGTGTCACAACTAACTAACAAAATTTTCCTAGTAAAAATTGGGGCAGAAAATTTCGTTCGTTTGTTTGTCTTTGATGTCTTACGCAGGTTGAACTCAAAACATAAGGCACAAGATGACCGATGGAATGAGTCTCCAACCAGAATAAAGAAAAGAAGAAAAGAACAAAAAGAAATTAGCCCAAATATTGGAGCAAACAAAGGTGCGGATTGCTCGAAATTTGATTGAAGTAACAAGCTCCGCCCATTGTGTTTTACTCAATGCTTCAAAAAGAAACAAGTACCTACGACTTGCGAGCATCAAGATTCAGATCGAAGTCTACAAGAAAAATCAGATAAGACTCAAGATCAAGCTTCAAGAGAATTATAGATAGGAATCTTGTAACTCATAGTCGTTAGACATAGCTAGTTTAGCTTTGATTTTCCTTTTGGTGTAATAAGGAAGTCAGTAAGCAGTAGCAGCAGCAGCAGCAGCAACAACAGTAATAGTAAAACCACAGCTACATGGTAGTCCCAGCTACCAAAACTTCCCGAACTACATTGAAATGATTCCCTTTTAGCCAGGGATATGTAGGAGACCTTCTGAAGCAAAGGTTTGGTCAAATCTTTCAAAAAATGCTTTACACGGGGTACTCGAACGGGCAAAAATCTCTCGTATCCGCTCACTTTATCTTTGAGCAAAAACTCTTCGTGTTTCCGGGCAAAGAAGGACAGCTGTGAGCACGTGATTTTTGCCCTATATGAGAATTACTCCCAAAAATTCAAAATAAAATAGTTTTGTGTTGTGTGTGATTCTTGTGTTATGTTTTCTTTTATTGTTTGCATTTGTTTGTGCATGTTTATTTGTCAAATTAATATAAAATACAAAAATATGTTGCATTTTGCATTCAGGACTTATTAATAGTAATTAAGTTCTGTTTTACAAAAATAAAAATCACAAAAATAATGTATTTTGCATTTTAGCGTTCAAGGTCTAGTTGGGTGATTTTATTTTAAATTGGTATTTAAATTGTGTGTGATAATTGTTATTAGCAATTAATTAGTATTTTTATGTGGTTTATAATTTAATTTAGAACTTTGGCTTTATTAATTAGGAATTAAAAATGGAAATAAAGAGAAAACTGGACTGGACCATCCAAAATTTGATCAAAACCATGCCCAAAACCTCACCCCCCACTTGGTCCAAGACCAGCCAACCTCGGAGACGAGTGAAACGGCGTAGTATGATGTTGAAACTACGTCGTTTCATCGTCTAAGATCTCAGCCAACCGTTCAAAATCAATCCAACAGTTAAGAACACACTTTGCACCCACCAATTTAGCCCGACTCGGTCTCACGAGAGACCAACCCAGACTTTAATATGTTTGAACGACGTCATTCCACTTAAGCAAACGATCCAAGCCATTGATCCCATTTGATCAAACGACTTGGATCAGGTCTCCTATCCAAGTATATATTTCCCAACCATACCCTGCGCCCCAAGCCAAGCCCCTACCTTCATCGTTTCCAAACCTCAGAGACCCGAATAACCCTCCACCATCGACCACCGCACCCTGCCTATCGGAAATAGCCTCACGGCAGTTTCGGTGGTCAA
Organism: Nicotiana glauca; assembly: GCA_026770625.1. Classification (NCBI taxonomy): domain Eukaryota; kingdom Viridiplantae; phylum Streptophyta; class Magnoliopsida; order Solanales; family Solanaceae; genus Nicotiana; species Nicotiana glauca. The sequence goes on from MU715037.1 coordinate 67,923, forward strand.
AACGCCCTCATCTTCACACCACTGAACCCCCACGACACCCTCATTCTGATACCGTACTCACCTCCCCTCAAATCATACCAGACCTTCTCGAATGTTCCATTTTGTGACTGCTATCTCCACCGCCCACGGCGGCGACCACTCCAATGACCGCCAAAGTAACACCACTGAACCCCCACGACCTCCACATTACCATACCATACTCACCTCCCTTCGAATCAACCCAGGATTTGTCGAATATCAATTTTTACCACATGAACCCTAGCGTCGCCCCAAAATTCCTTGGTGGCGGCTCCAAACCTAAACAGTCCTCAACTTACACCCTGCGACCACTAGACCACCCTCCTCCCAAATCCACACATGGTTTCCCTCGAATGTTGGCCTAGGTCCTCGAATTTCAAATCTGCGACGAACCCTAAAATCCCAAAATGGGTGAGTGGAGATATTGCCAACAGATTGGGTCTATTTGGACTTTATTCGTATGTTTTTGCTAAAAACACACGAATAATGTCCAAGTGGACCAAAATTGGAGAAATTCGGAGAATTTGAACTGTATTTTGTTGAACCGATCTCAGGTACTTCTGTTTTCATTTTTCTTGTCTGTTTTTAGTTGTTTTACTTAGTTTTGTTCATCCCCTACCCATTTCTTTGATCTTCGATGATTACTTCATGAGGTGGCCAGATCAGTGGGTGTAGTCAGCCCCATTATTATTTGTTCATATACGGTTATTGACTGTGAATCAATCGTATGCTAATTAATCAGGTTATAAATTGGTAGGTCCTCGAATTTCAAATCTGTGACAAACCCTAAAATCCCAAAATGGGTGAGTGGAGATATTTCCAACAGATTGGGTCTATTTGGACTTTATTCGTATGTTTTTGCTAAAAAAACACACGAATAATGTCCAAAATTGGAGAAATTCGAAGAATTTGAACTGTATTTTGTTGAACCGATCTCAGGTACTTCTGTTTTCATTTTTCTTGTCTATTTTTAGTTGTTTTACTTAGTTTTGTTCTTTCCCTACCCATTTCTTTGATCTTCGTTGATTACTTCATGAGGTGGCCAATTCAGTGGGTGTAGTCAGCCCCATTCTTGTTTGTTCATATACAGTTATTGACTGTGAATCAATCGTATGCTAATTAATCAGGTTATAAATTGGATCCTATTCAAAAAATGAATATGAACATTTTTAACTGATAGTCGAAGCATTGCTGATTCTATTTCCAGGCTGTGTCTCGATTTTTTCTTGCACTTTTGTTGAAAGATTTGATTTGCCTATCTGATGTTTGACTCATTAGTTAGCTCACTGTTAATGGTAAATCAGCTATAGGTTTGATTTTTGATTATTGTTGGCTAAGATCGATTCTGATAGGCTATAGAGATTGGATTGGTATGATTTGTTGACAATAGGAAGCCTTAAAAGGTAATTTAATAAGAGAAGTAAGGTTGATTTGGGAATATGACATGAGTAGTTTAGTAAAAAAGAAATAGTCTGAAAGCAGGATGGGTTTAATGATAAAAGTGGCAACTGCACATGTGAATGGGTAGTGGAACCTGCTGTACAGTAGGATAGGCACTACATTTTGAACTTCAGGTGATTTAAAAATAGAAAAAAACTCATGCCTAGACAATCCTAAGTGGAAATGACAGCCATGAGGACTGTTTTTTAAACCTGGGCAGCCTGTCTTTGGACAGGAGGGGGGAGGGACTTCTCTCTTTCTAATAAGCCTATAAAAGTCAGTCGAGGAGATTGAAAAAAGGGAGATCTTTCTGAGGGATTAAATTCTGGAGAGATTCTTTTGAGAGTAAAGAGAGTATAGCAGAATACACTAAAAGTTTGAGCCTAAAAAACATACTATTACATTGCTTTCCTTCAGTTTACTTTCAAGTTCCAGCTTTTAATTCAACACTTTAGCTTACATTGAACCCAAAGTAACTAGAGTTTCTCTGTTTCTGTTTTGACATTAAGATTTAAAATTCAACTTGAGTTACATGAGTATTAGATATAACTGGTCCAAGTTGACTGTTGCTAAATGTGAAGTGAATTTTGCTTATTTGGATTGAAGTCTGGTTTATTGAAGGGTTAAATGCTCCTGGGTTCATTTTGGAGTTCGATTGGGTTTGCTTGAACTTGTCCTGTGCTGATCTGTTGGTCCTTCTTGGTTTTAAAGCACTTCTGGAATCACTGGGGTGTGTTGATGGTTATTTGAAATTCCAAATCTTTGCTGATTGCTTTGCTGTGCTACTACTGCCATGTTGTTGTTGCTGATTTCTTCTTCCATTGTAAACATTTCTAGGTACACATTTTGTATTATCCAGGCATTGTGAAATGAAATGATGCATGGACCAAACCTCTGTTGTTGCATTCCTCTTTTAATAATTTTTTCTTATAGCTTCAGTCAACCAATTGACTACTAGTGGTTTAGTTTGATTGGTTCGAGTTGTAGTAGACAGGGTATTGCTTAGTTAGAACTATTTCCGATTAATGTAAGCTTCCTGAAAAACTGCACTGGAAATTGGACTGTGTTTATGAAACAAAGATTGGATTCTTATAATAGGGACGTACTGTATTAGGACTGTGTTGAACTGATCTGAGCGGATTAAGTTTGAGTTTAAGTTTGTTCATTCCATGATAGGGATTTAGTTCATTGTAACTCCAAACCACATGATAACCCCATTTAAAAAATAGAAACTGAGTTGTTAGCTTTAATTTAGTAATGTCCATTTAAACTCATCTGAAATAATTAGTTGTCTAGATTATCATGTTTCCAGTCCACTTTGACAATACCTGTGAATCCATCAGTTGAATAACATAATATGAGCTTTCAATTGGAATGCCATTGATCAATGCGTCAGTAATCCGAATCGTCCCGTTGGTTACCAATTGTTTAAATATTTTGAATAATTCGGAGTAGTCTAATGAGTATTTATTCAATTCGAAGTGAAGTTTGGTCTGTTTTTCATGATTTGGGGTTCAATAACCCATTGTCAAAAGTGTAGGCCTCAATGTCTCAATTAAGCGGCCCATGTTCGATTCATGTGCTCATGTACTTTGGGCCTGGGCCAAGGTTTGTGGCGGGCCATTCTTTCGTGGTAAATCTGAATGCAATTTTCGTTCCGGTGTGCTTTAATCCAATAACAAATTAAATATGATTTCTTCTTTTACTTTACATACAAATAAAAAATAGAAAAATCATAGTCGCTTTAGGTTTGTCCTTCAATAAAATAAATGAGACGAGCCTCGCCAAATAAGAAATGCGAACTGTGGGGCCCTCATTCAATGCTTAACTAAAAAACACCTAGACTTCGGGATGAGTCGTTTAGCGAATTTCACGGCTTTCCCCAAAAATAATAACGCGTTAGCATCTTTAGGCGCGCCTTTTAATAATTTATCTTCTTAAATTCGGGTGCACATTTATGTGACCCAAATCCAAATCTCAACGAAGTCGAAATATGTCAATAGCCACGGGTATTTATGTGACGTGGTTCGAGATGTATTTTCACGACGTCGCAATTCTCATTAAAAATAATATTAAAGCAGTAAATAGTCTTTAAAATTGCACTATAGGATAACATGTATTAAAATCAGATATTGAGCCATTTATAACAGTTTAAGCGATCGTTCTAGAACCACGGGATTTGGGGGTGCCTAACACCTTCCCTCGGGTTAACAGAATTCCTTACTTAGAATTTCTAGTTCGCAGACTTCACTTGGAAAGTCGAAAATTTCCTCGATTTAGGATTCAAAATAAACTGGTGACTTGGTACACCAAAAGCCAAACCTTTCCCAAGCGGTGACTCTAAAATAAATAAATAATCCCATTTCGAATAATGTCACTTAAATTGGAAAAACTCCCTTACACATCACCCTTCGGGGTAGGTGTGCGTAAAAAGTAGGTGTGACACCTTGTCTAAAGCATCCTGCACCAGGTCTGTACCCAAAAGCATAGCCTCACCCGGCTCAAACAAACTAATGGGAGATCTACATTGCCTCTTATACATAGCCTCATATGGAGCCATCTGAATACTCGACTAATAAATGTTGTTATAAGCAAACTCCACTAGCGGTAGAAACTGATTCCATGACCCTCTAAAATCAATAACACAAGCGCGCAACATGTCCTCCAAAATATAAATAGTGCACTCTGACTGTTGTCGACGCCCCATTTTTCTCGCGAAATCGGGTTTACGGCATTTGGGATGACAACTCTATTCCCGTTTGGGAATTGGGTTTTTGGAATTGAAGAGTCGCCACCTAATGATTAGGTGCATTAGGACACTAAGGGTTTTGAGTTGGAAAACTAGAGTTCGGGTAAGGGCTTGAGATTATCTCGAGGGGAAGGTGTTAGGCACCCCTCAAGATCCACCAGTGTGGTTCCCGGCCATACTTAATTGTGACTTTAAAATAGAAGGGAACAAGTAAGGTTTACACATAGTAGTTACAAATAAGAAAAAAATAAATTTAGAAATGAAGGAAAGGACATAAATGATTTTAAAAGAGAAGGATTAATTGGAAGAAAACATAAATTTAAGAAGAACATTATACAAAATAAAGAAAAGGAAAGGGGGTCCTAGGTTTAAATACAATATGGATCACATTGGTACAATACCCTGCATACACTCCTCAAGAGAGGGGTCGCCTATGATATTAGCGCATCGGTCATCATCTCCATATTCTACCCTTCCCGCCCCATAAAGGTTATTTAAACGTGTGGATTGGTCATGAGTGCTTATTGCGTGCTATTACACGTCCCGTCCTATAGGTCCTATAGGGTATTTAGGACCGATATTCCTATAAGGTAAGGACTAGGCTGAACCCTTAGGTTTAAAGGTCAAAATGCTAAGCGACATACATAAAAAATAGGACTACACGTAAAGGAATCATATAAAGGGCATGTGAAAGGCTAAAATATCCCTCCATAGATAGGCATATAGTCAGCACGTCTCAAACACATTGAAGGTCTAAAAAAATGAGAATTTTAAAAGCAAGAATGTCGAAGATAGGTTTCCGAAAGTTGGACAGAAAGTAGAAAGTTTGACTGAAGGACGAATTTCAGAAGTAAAAGAGGGCAATAAGTATATAGAAATTAGTATGGAAACATACTTTTGAAAATCATAGTAGAGATATTAAAGACACAGTACTCTAAGAAGTTTTAGAAAATAGTAGCATAATTCTGGGCTGAAAAAAAAGGTAACTCAGTAGAAAACATATAGCACATATGTGATTATCTAAAAAAATAGAACATAAGTTTACCAAGTAGGTCTTCAGAAAGGCCGAATTCAGAGAGTTACAAGAGGTTGAGTAGCCTAAAACATGATTAAAAATGATCAATCGATTTTATCCGGCCTAAGGCTTGCCTAGGCATTATATATATTGCCTGTTTACCTTAAAGGTAAGCATACATATTAATCCAGTTTTAGGAAGAAGACACAATTAATCAGACTTGTGCTGTTAAATAAAACTAGCGAGGCGTACAAGCAATTGCAACTCAAACAAAAATCCTAGGTAACATGATGTCTAATGCACATAAGGGTCCTAAAACATGGTATCTAAATGGAGTAGAAATCCTTGTAACAGTAGTTAGTTGGTTATCAACTAATTATGATTACGAAGTGAGTATAATAACAAGCTGGAAGTAAAAAATCCTAATACAGGATTTCTAATTGTGTGAGATGCATGTCCTATGTAGGATATCTATTGCACAAATAAGTAGTTAATCCCTAAAAGCATGTTTTCTACCTGTAACACTTAAACTAGCATGCATAACCCTCACTGATTTCACTATAAACCCCAATCGTTCATTACAAGTTATTACAGACCAAGGCAATTAAATTACATTAATGAACATGTGAAAAATAAGAAGTTATTCTATAGGGAGCCTTCAACCAGGACCAAGTCTCCAACCTCACTTGTTTCTAGTTTCACAACCTTTTACCAAGGTTTGGGGGTGCGACAAAGCTCCCTAAGGACCCATTGAGGCCCTTGGCCAATACCAGGCACCCAAACAAGTTACATTGAACAAACGCAAGTGTGGAATTACCAGCTTTGTGCATCAAAGTTCAGTGGGTATTCAAGGTACCCAAAGCAATGCTTACACGAAGGGGGTAGAACCTAAATTCTAGGAGTAGTGACATTGTGATAGAGTTTTAAAGAGATTGAGTTGAAAAATAGTTGAAAGAAGGTCCATAGAGAACCAGTCTTGAAAAAAAACAACAGAAGCGGTGATAGGGTTCTTTTAAAGCAATTGAATTTAAAAAGAGACAACAGTTAAAGATGATCCATATAGAATCAATTTTGAAAGAAAACAAAATAAGAGACAATATCAGGTTAGAGGACCCCATAGGGTTCAGGGAATACAAACACAACAGGGGAAAGGGGAATGGGAGCAAGTAACTCCTAAGTGAGAACACAATTACATATACACATGCATCAAAGAGAAGCACTTCAGAACTTAAACAATCAAGCAGGTTTCAACCAAAGAGATCAGGACTACATGCTGATAATTGTACTGGGTTAGGAGGTAAGGAGAAACATGCATGAGACAAATAAGGAGAGTAATGGTCATGCTAGATTAAGATAGGCATATCAATTAACATAGAGGCTAGCTAATTGCAGTAAGAACAACAGAACCCTAAGTAAAAGCATAGAAGAAACCGGATGAAGTGCAGCAGGTATAAAAGCATGTTGTTTTGAGAGCTGTAAATCAAATAGAGGGCATACCAGTTAAGGATGCAATAATATAGAGTAATAGTGAACAACAATATGCAGAGGGGTGAGCAATAGTGTGTAGAGAAGTGAGCAGCAATAGTAGTGAGGTGAGCAGAAATAGCAGAGAAGTGAGCAGCAAGTAGGCAGACCCAAGCAAGTAGCAATATAGAGAGCAATAGAACAGTAAAGTAGCCTAAAGCTCAGCCTGGGTTTTATCACGCCCCAAATTTGAGGGACATGACCGGCGCTCGACCAGGTATCCCCAGTCAGGCAGACATGGGTGCCTTTTCTATCCCACGTGTTACCCCATATTTTTATTACCTATTAACCAATTGAAATAGCCATTTATCAATGAAACACTTTTGCTCAACATACATAACATACATAGTTCTTAGCGTGGTTTACAACTTACATCGCCCAACTTACAAAATAAATATTTACATAAGTTCGCAACCCACATTTACTGTATACGGAGCCTCTAAGGATACAAAAGGATGATACAATACTTGCCAGTAACAAGGCTCCGGCTATACCTTATACAAACATCAAAACAAGATCCCAAAATAGAAGTGGCATGAGCCACATAGGGCCCCGAAAGGAAAGGGTCTCACCGAATCAGCTGGCGGGAAGTGATGAGGAGCTACGGTCGGTGGACTGGAGTACCTGCTATGGATCCACCAACAATCATAACACGAATGTAGCGCCCCCGGCAAAAGGGGTGTCGGTACATTTGAATTGTACTGGTATGTATGAACAAACTTTGTCCCAAGTAAACTCAAACCATACACAAGTAGG
>MU715038.1:0-23946 GCA_026770625.1 Nicotiana glauca
AATTCTGTTGTATGAACTTACATGTATTGTAATTTCAGATAGTGATTTGTAACTAATTTGAACTTTTGGACTGTTGAAAATTATTGTTAGTGAATTGTTTAATACAAATCATTTTATATCATACATCTTATTTCGTTTAGAATTTGAATAATATATGACATGGATTATTGTAATAGGGAAGTTTAAAGTGCTCGTACAAACTGCTTTGGTAAAGTTGGTTAGTGTAGCTTTAGTAGATTAAACATTCGTTAGTATAAATTTTCAGATAGTTTCAATGGCCATTTGTCTAATGTAGTGGTTTATTTCAGCTTTATTAAACTCTATTTTGTTATAAAATTGGTATTGTACTAATAGGTATTGAGTTACAATGAGATATAGGTTCAAAGGAAAGTTATGGTATTAAATTAAAAATATTGGCGTTAGCTCTTGTAGAAGTGTGCAAATCCAGATTAAAAATAAAAATCAGGTTTAGAAACTAATGATAAATTGAAATGATTGATAGTTTATCCCAATTCAATGTATGATTCAATTTGTATAATCAGTGATCATGGTAGTATAAGTATTCATTTGCTAGGTACCAAGTCTAAATTCAAATTTTAAGAGCTGTTTGCTCGGGCCTAAGCATACTATTAACAGGCCTATTTGAAATCGAATCTCTCAAATTGTTTGAATAATCCTTTGAAAGGCTTAGATTTGTAATTACTTGCAAATATTACTCTTATCAAAATAAAATTGACTTCATAATAAATATGGATGTGAATAGAATATATAATTGGACAACATTAATAGTTATTTTAGATAGGGGAAAAACAACAATAGAAAACATAGCACACCATAGGTTTGGCCTTTTTAAAAAAATGAAATGAGATGAGCCTCATATTAAGATAAAATACACGGGGCCCTCAAATAATTGTTATAATATTTTAGATTCGGAAGGACCGTTTAGCTAATTTCACGGTCTTTTCCAAAGTAATAAGAAATAGATTCCTTGGGCACAATTTTAATATACATTCTCAAATATGGGTGCACATTTATGTGACCCAAATCTTACTCTCAACGAAGTCTAAATGTATTTAAAGCCACAGGCGTACTGGTACGGTGTGGTTCAAAAAATACATTTTCACGACGTTGCAATTCCTTAAATTGATAAAGCAGAACACTAATAACGCACATAATTAGAATATATAGAAATCAGATGAAAGCAAATACAATAGTTGAGCGACCGTGCTAGAACCACGGAATTCGGGAGTGCCTAACACCTTCTCCCGGATTAACAAAATTCCTTATCCTGATTTCTAGTTCGCAGACTGTAACAGAGTCAAACTTTCCTCGGTTTGGGATTAAAGCGGTGACTTGAGACACCATTATATTCTCAAGTGGCGACTCTGAAAAACTTAAATAACTAATCCCGTTCCGACTGTCCTTAAATTGGAAAAACTCTTTATTATACCTTTCATCGGGTGTAACCTGTAAAAAGGAGGTGTGACAGTGAGTATGGTCACAATAGGAGGGTTCGCCCGAGGTTGAGAGTTGCTCAGCCACTGCAGATGAGGTCTTGCCATGCTTGTGGTAATCCGAGGCATATTGGCAGATATTTCCCTCGGGTTTATGGCAGCTTCCAGCATCAGAGTTCTCGTGCTATGATTTAGGCACTAGAGGTTCCACAGCCTGCCCAGCCAGCTAGAGGCGGTGGCAGAGGTATTAGAGGTGGAGGTAGAGGTCTTAGATGTGGAGTTCAGGTCGTCAAAGGTAGGCCAGAGGCTAAGTCTTCAGGTGCAGACATTACATGTACCATTCTGATTTGTATTAGAGATACTTCAGTGCTATTTTACCGTTGGTCTACGTATTCGTATGCGTCATCCTATTTTTCACCCTACATGGCTATGCCCAGTGATGCTTTGGGTATTCCTATTTATGTATCTATACCGGTGGGTGACTCTATAGTAGTCGACCGGGTGCATCGTTCCTGTGTGGTTGTGTTTGAGGGTGTTAAGACCCGTGTTGATTTATTGCTTTTAGACATGGTGGATTTTGATGTTATATTGGGGATGGATTGGTTGTCCCCATATCATGCTATCTTGGATTTTCACGCCAAGATCGTGACCTTGGCTTTGCCAGATTTGCCCCGATTGGAGTAGAGAGGGACCCCAGGTCAGGTCACCCGCAGTGTTATTTCATATGTTAAGGCTCGACGCATGGTCGAGAAGGGGTGTTTAGCTTATTTGGCATATGTTTGTGATTCCAGCACATAGGTTCCTTCTATTGACTCTGTTCCCATTGTTCGGGCGTTCCCCGAGGTTTTCCCTTTAGACCTGCTAGGTATGCCGCCCGATAGGGATATTAATTTCCGTATTGATCTGGCCCCAAGCACGCAGCCCATTTCTATTCCACCGTATCGCATGGCCCCGCCAGAGTTGAAATAGTTAAAGGACCAGTTATAGGATTTGCTAGAGAAGGTTTTTATCAGGTCTAGTTTCTCCTTGGGGTGCGCCGGTGTTATTTGTGAAGAAAAAGGAGAGGTTGATGAGGATGTGCATTGATTACCGCAATTGAACAAGGTGACGATAAAGAACAAGCATCCACTGCCGAGGATTGATGATTTGTTTGGCCAGCTTCAGAGTGCGAAGGTGTTTTCAAAGATAGACTTGAGATCTGGCTACCATCAGCTGAGGATTTGGGCATCTGATGTCCCTAAGATGGCATTTCGCACTTGGTATGGGCATTATGAGTTTTTGTTCATGTCATTTGGGTTGACCAATGCCCCAGCAGCATTTATGGAGTTGATGAACCGAGTATTCAAGCCTTATCTAGACTTGTTCTTGATAGTCTTTATTGATGATATTCTGGTGTACTCCCGCAGTCAGGAGGAGCACGAGTAGCACCTCAGAGTGGTTCTTCAGACTCTGAAGGATAGTCAGTTGTATGCTAAGTTCTCGACGTGCGAGTTCTGGTTGAATTCGGTTGCATTTCTAGGTCATGTTGTATCAGCAGAGGGTATTCAGGTGGACCCGAAGAAGGTTGAGGCAGTCGAGAATTGGCCTCGACCAGCTTCAGTGATTGAGATTTAGAGTTTATTGGGGCTAGCAGGTTATTACCGTCGGTTCGTGAAGGGGTTGTCATCTATAGCAGCCCCGATGACCGGATTGACCCAGAAGGGTGCCCAGTTCAGGTGGTCAGACGAGTGCGAGGAGATCTTTAATAAGCTCAAGACAGCTCTGACTACGGTATCGATATTGGTTTTTCCCACAGGTTCAGGGCCTTATACAGTTTATTATGACATTTTCTGTATTGGGCTTGGTGCAGTATTGATGCAGGATGGCAGAGGCATGGCTTATTCTTAGAGGCAATTGAAGATCCACTAGAAGAACTATCTGGTTCATGATTTAGAGTTGGCAGCCATTGTTCATGCTTCGAAGATTTGGAGGCATTATCTATATGGTGTGACATGTGAGGTGTACACTGATCACAAGAGCCTTCAGTACTTGTTTAAGCAAAAGGAGTTGAATTTGAGGTAGAGGAGGTGGTTGGAGTTGTTGAAAGATTATGATGTTACTATTTTGTACCACTCGGGGAGAGATTCAATGTGGTGGCCGATGCATTGAGTAAGAAGTCCGCCAGCATGGGTAGTCTTGCTTATGTTCCGGTCAGCCACAATCCGTTTGCTTTGGATATTCAGGCTTTGGCCAATTGGCTGGTGAGGTTGGACATTTCTAATCCTAGCAGAGTGTTAGCTTGAACGGTCGCTCGTTCTTCATTATTAGAGAGTATCCGTGATCTACAGCTTGATGATCCCCATTTGTGCATCCTGAGATACACGGTGCAACGTGGAGGTGCCACGAAGGTAACTTTAGACGATGATGGTGTTTTGAGATTGCAAGGACGAGTTTGTGTGCCCAATGTTGATGGGATTCGAGAGTTGATCTTAGCGGAGGCCCATAGTTCACGGCATTCTATTCTCCCGGGAGCCGCAAAGATATATCAGGACTTGTGGCATCATTATTAGTGGCGTAGGATGAAGAAAGATATTGTTGTATATGTGGCTCGGTGTTTAAATTGTCAGTAGATCAAGTATGAACATTAGAGGCCTGGTGGTTTGTTTCAGAGGATTGAGCTTCCTGAGTTGAAGTGGGAGAGGATTACCATGGATTTCATTACTGGACTTCCGTTGACTCGGAAGAAGTTTGATACTATTTGGGTCAATGTTGATAGGCTGACTAAGTCAGCGCATTTCATTTATGTTTCTACCACCTATTCATCGGAGAGATTAGCTGAGATCTACATCCGGGAGATTGTTCGCCTTCATGGGGTGCCGGCATCTATCATTTCGGACCGGGGTATGCAGTTTACCTCGTGCTTTTGGAGAGCAGTTCAGTAGGAGTTAGGCACCCAGGTTCAGTTGAGCACAACATTCCATCCTCAGAAGGACGGTCAGTCCGAGCGGACTATTCAGATATTGGAGGATATGCTCCGAGCCTGTGTCATTGATTTTGGAGGCTCGTGGGACCAGTTTTTGCCTTTAGCAGAGTTCGCCTACAACAACAGCTACCAGTCCAACATTCAGATGGCTCTTTATGAGGCGTTGTATGGTAGGCAATGTCAGTCTCCAGTCGGATGGTTTGAGCCGGGTGAGGCTTGGTTATTGGGTGCAAATTTAGTCCAGGAGGCCTTGGATAAGGTCAAGATCATTCAGGACAGGCTTTGTTCGGCTCAATCGCGGCAAAAGAGTTATGCGGATCGCAAGGTTCGAGATCTAGCTTTCATGGTTGGTGAGCGATTATTGCTCTGTGTATCGGCTATGAAGGGTGTGATGAGATTTGGGAAGAAGGGCAAGCTTAGCCCTAGGTTCATTGGCCCATTTGAGATTCTTGATCATGTGGGAGAGGTGGATTACAAACTTGCCTTGCCACCTAGCTTGTCGGTCGTGCATCTCGTGTTTCATGTGTCTATGCTTCGGAGGTATCACGGTGATCCTACTCACGTGTTAGATTTCAGCACTGTCCTATTGGACAAGGATCTGTATTACGAGGAGGAGTCGGTAGCTATTCTAGGCCGGCAGGTTTGACAGTTGAGGTCGAAGAGTTTTCCTCCAGAGCGTGTCCAGTGGAGAGGTCAGCCTCCTGAGGTATCGACCTGGGAGTCTGAGTCTGATATGCGAAGCCATTACCCTCATTTATTTCCTGACTCGGGTACTTCTTTCATTTGTCCGTTCGAGGACGAACGGTTGTTTTAGAGGTGGAGGATGTGACGCCCCAAAGGGTCATCACCTATTTCCTCATTCGTTTTTGCACTTTTGAGGCCTTGAAAACCTTACTTTTACTTGCCTCGATTTGAGTGCGTAGTCCGGGCACGTAGCCGGAAATCTTTTATGTTGACTTATATGAAATCTGTGAAAAATTTGAAGAATTCTGATATTAATATTATTAAAGTTTACTTCGGTCAACATTTTTGGTAAATGGACCCGGACCCATGATTTGACGGTCCCGGAGGGTCCGTAGAAAAATATGGGACTCGGGCATGTGCCCGAAGTCAAAATCCGAGGTCTAAAACCCGAGTAAAAGAATTTTTTTGTTAAATTATTTTTCTGAAATTATTAAGGAAAATGGAAATGAAAATTGATTAAAAGACTATGGTATCAGGCTCGTATTTTTGTTCCGACGCCCGGTACAGGTCTTTAATATGTGTTAAGCGCTTTCTGTGAAGTTTGGTCGAAATCGGACGTCGTTTGACGTGTTTCGGACCTAAATATCTAAAGTTAGAAGTTTAAGAAGTCTAAAATGAAAATGATGATTTTGAGGCTCGATTCATTGATTTTGATGTTGTTTTGGCGATTTGATCGCTCGAGTAAGTTCGTAGGATGTTATTGAGTTAGTGTGTCTGATTGGTTAGGAGCCCTGAGGGCTCGGGAGTGTTTTCGGAGGTGTTCGGGGTAGTTTTGCACTTATGAAAATTGCAGAAAATCTGCAATAGGTGCCCAGTGATTTTCTTCTTCGCGTTCGCGTTAGGCCTCTCGCGTTCGCGAAGCTTCAGCTTCGTTCTTCATCGCGTTCGCATTTGCCTTATCGCATTCGCGTAGAGCAATTGACTCAGAAGACTTGGTCCTCATTTTACTCATCGCGATCGCGCTTGAACTTCCGCGTCCGCGTAGCTCAGCCTTCCCTCTTCAACGCATTCACGACCCCATTATCGCGTTCGCGTTAACAGTCCCTGGGCCCCCAGCTTTTTCTTCTACGCGTTTGCATCCCCCTTCACGCGTTCGCGATGCATTGCCTAGATTACCCTTCGCGACACGAATGTGAAGGGCAATTTTTGCCCAGTTATATTTAATTCCCAGGAACAGTAGTTACGGACTTTTTCACAAAAACACACGAACTCCTTTCTTCTCCAAGCACTTAGGCGTCCATTGAAGCTCCTTTTCACCAAGACTTTTTGGGTTAGTAAATCTTAAATCATTTTCTATCATCATTTATCAAATTCCTATTGTTGATGCCCAATTTTTTCCTATGTATTTTTTATACTTTCAAAATAGCATATGTATGCATATATATGCATGCCTGGAAGTTTTGGTATTTTCCTAAATTTTTAAGATTTTTTAAAATCAATTTATTGTGTATTTTAAAAGTACAAAATCCAAAATTATTCCCAAAATTATCATTTTTGGTGAACAATTTATTTCCATCCTTATATTTATACCAAATATAATTAAGGTGATTTTTTTGCATATTTTTATAAATTTATTTTTATATCTCTAAGCTAAATTGCGTAAAATTATAATTATAGCCTATGTTACGATTAATAAGGTTTTACAATTATAAAATTATTCCTAATATTTTTAGATTATTTTTTGTATATTAATTAACTAGTTCAGTACTTTTAATTTGTTTTTAAATTATTCTTAACTATTTTAATTAATTAAAAAAGGGAGAAAGTGGCTATTTAAAATCTGGCCCATTTCTTTTTCAATTTTAGCCTCAATTTAAAACCCAATTCCACCCAATTGAGACGACCCGTTTTAATTTTGACCTGCCCCAAACCCAACTCACTTAACCCGTCCGACCGTCTCCTTTTAATCAAGGTCGTTGATCATTTTGATCAACGGCCACCATTCCTTCTTTCCATTTTTAATTCCCAACTACCCTAACCCTAATTCATTTCGCACAAACATCCGCCCCTAAAATCCCTTCGTCTCTTAAACTCTCTCTAACTCTCTCCGAAACCCTAGCCCTATCCCATTGGTTTCCACCTTGTTTCACCGGAATCAATGGCATCCCAAGCCCAGGGGGGCCTGTACTCACCTCCATGTGCCCTCATACCCCTATTACTTGAATATTTAAGGTTCGATCTTGAAGGCCTTCGCTCAAAACTCCATCGATTCGTGTTTCGCGGCTATCTCCGGCTTGAATCTGGCATATCCTAGCCCTATGAGCCTAGCTCTGACTCGTTCGACTCGTAACAGACCTTTTCCAGGCCTTTCTTGCTTCTAGGGTTCTTCTGAAACCCTAGCCTTTCAAGGTTCTCCTAATTTCTCTAGATCTGCTCTAGATCTGTGTTTATTTTAAGGTTTTCAAACGATTCCTCTAAGTTTCTTTTAAAACCGTGCTTTCAAAACTGTTCATCTTCTCCGACTTAGGGTTTCTTTTATTTTACTTGTTTTACTGTGATTCCTATGTGTTACTCTTACTGTATTTGCTCTACTGTAACTCCTATGTGTTTCTACTGTGATTCCTATGTGTTTTCTTCTACCATGCTTTCCTCTACCATTTCTTTATGAGTTCTTTTACGGTATTTTATTCCCTTATTACATTGCCTGAAATGTTTAAGGTTCTAGTTCCTTGGGGTTTTCTGAACTTGTTCTTGCCTGATTTATTTGCTTTCGTCTCTACACTCGATTAAGGGTAGAAACCCTAGAATTTGGGGTTTCAGTCGAGTCCCTGAGGCTGCTTGTATGTGACTTGATTGTTTGTCATCTCTGAACTAGTTTGATTTCAAAGCCCTAATTTCTGAGTTCATCTTCGTTTCTCCTTGTAGTTCTGATTTTTTGCTAAAATCCTATAAGGCCTTTTATCTGACCTCTCGCATGCCATCTGATACTCTCTTTTAGCTATAATCCTTTGGTTGCATGAAACTTTGTTATTGTTTGAATCCAGCCTCGCATGTTTAAAGCTCATGCCCTCTTTATAGTTAGATTTTCCCTCTCAGAATAACCTTTCATTTGAGGATTGATTTCAGTCTTGCCTTGTGTGAATTCGATTGATTCTTTCCTTGTTTAATTTTGAACCTCTCGATTCCCTTGTTGTCTGGTTTGGTTCATAGGGATTTAGGGAATCTATGATTCCCTGAATTACTATGTGCTAATTAATTTACTTCTTGCCTTATTAACTTGACTGTGTATTTCAAAATTCCATTTCCTTAATTAAGATCCACATGTATTCACCCTTATTTGTATATTGTGCACAATGTGTTTATTTGATCCCCTTTCCTTACATATTTCCTGTCCTTTACCGTTCAAATTTGGACTCCTTAATTAAAGGAACCTTTGTTATTGATTGATCCTAATTGATACTTGACTATTTTCTTTCCTTGCTTACTTGCCTGACTTCAAGTATAAATACATGCTCCTCTCTCAACACACTAAGAGAATTCGACACATAATCACTTCAGATTTTAGAAACACTTCGAATACTATACAGTTTCCAATACTCTCTCTACTATTACTTTCTCTATTTTCTCTACTAAGTGCTCTGCTCCTCTTTCTTCTACTGTCTGAAATACTCCTGAGTTTCTCTTGAACTATCAAACACTTGCTGAAGGTCTTGAGTTTGTTTTTGCTGACTTTCTGGCTGATTACTTACTTTTGCTTGTTCTGTTATACTAAAATTGCAATTGGTATGCCTTTCTAGTTAAATAATACCCTCCTACACTATGTGTTTATTTCCCTTCTTCTGTTATGCATTCTCCATTATATGCTCCTTTTAGTCTGTCATGCTCTCTTTTATTATGCTCTGCACCTTCAAGTCTGTTATGCCCTTTTGCTTTCTTCATGTTTCTGTAAATGCTTTCTTATGTGGTACTTTGTCCCTTTTACCCCCTTCTTATGTCTGAGTGCAATTCTAAGTCATGTTGGCATTCTATTATTGCCCCTCATGACTTAGAATCAGGTTCCCCTGAACCTCTACTCAAATTAATTCCCATTCCCTTTACCCCTTATGTGATGAGCCTTAACTCAGGTCTGGTGGTGTCCTAATCACCATCCAGACCCAAGTTTGACTTCTAAAAGTCTGCTCTTTATTTGTTGGCCGAGCAGATGGTTAGGGGTGTACCAGTCTATGCCCATGGTTGGGTATGACCACCCTCTGCTATGGCTCCCTAAATCCTCTCTCACTTTGCACTTATTCCTAGTTTCTAAGTTCTGCCCCCCTTTGGTAAGCCATGCTTTGTGACCCTCGAGCTCCCTCTGAACTTGGATGCCTGAGGGCTGGCAATTCCACACTACATTATTCTATTACAACAATTGTTATCCAGAGTGTAAGCACTGCCTGGAGTCCTTGAGGCTCCTTGGAACTTTGAAATACTTTGGGTGAGAGAAGGCCTTGGAAATCTGGAATTCGGATTTGGTGAAACACGTTATTGGATATTAAGATTGAATTAGGCTACTGGATCTAGCTGTAGGCTGTGATGTATTTTTAATCGTTTTCTTTCTTTCTTCTAGTTCTGTAATAATCTTGTAAAAAAGGAACTCGGGGAGTATTAGTAAAGGGCATGGGAGGGGTTTACTTTATTGTACAAAGGGTAGATACCATGCCTATAGGTTAATGTTTTTAATCACCTAGATACCATGTCTATAGGTTTTCAATGTTTTAACTCGATCATCTAGATACCATGCCTATATGATTTAATATTCAGCCATATTGCAAATCATTAGAAATCCTTCCTAAAAGACTTAATGTCCATGTGACAAGTTGCATATAGAGATCATGCCTATAGGAAATGTATAAACGTTAGGCAAACGGTAGGGTAATCGAATACTCATTCCTTTACCAGTTCAATAATAGTAACAAGTCTTAAAAAAATCAAGATATAGTATCATGCCTATAGGAGTCTAAACTCGCCTAATCTGTGTTTAAGTAATAACAACCCTGTTAACTAGCCTTTAAAACGTCTTAATAAAAAGTTTTCAGTACCACTCTTCCAAATCCGCCTGCTTTAAAACTCTTATAAATCTGTAATGATCTCAAGTTTTTATCCAAACTTGCATCTTTCTTCTAAAATAATGCTTTTAAACCTTCTGCCTGAATTTCTATCCCTCTCTTGAAGCTATCTTTCAAAACAGATTTTCGACTCTTTCTTTTTAAATATTTGCACCTTTTCTTAAAACTCTTTTTACAGTTCTCCTGTGTCTACAAATCAGTCTGTTAATTCTCGAATTCATCTCTAAACTTTTGCAATTTTCAATTTTCTATTTTAAACTCTTCTGCATTATGTCATTTTCTGAAAACAATGCTTTTTCTAAATGACTCGCTTAAAATACCTCAATTTCTGAAAATTGGATCCGGGTTGCCTAATACAGACTTTTTATCCAACTCTATCTGTTAAACTAGTCTGTCTGCCGTTAAATTTAATTTAAAGACCAAATCGGTATGTGCAAGGCATGCTAAACCATGTGTTGTCTGATTTAAGGGGTCTTACGTTAGCCTTATATGCTTGTTTGTCAACTCCCTATTATTTGCTATTTGTTTTGGTTGTCGCCACTAGTATTTTGTCCTTTTAAACCCCATATATGCCCCTACCCCTTTCCTCCCCTTTAGGATTAGAAGTCCTAATACCCCGAGACTTATAGGTTGGGACGTGTAATAGCATGCAATAAGTAACGAGACTAATCTCGTTTAAATACCTTAACGGGTTGGGGAGGGTAGAATATGGATATGATGACCGGTTCGCTAATATCTCGTGCGACCCCTCTTTTGAGAAGTGATTGCTGGGTATTGCATTGATGTGATCCATATTGTATTTAAACCTAGGACCTCCTTTCTTTTCTTTTCCTTAAGTGCTTTCATTTCTTTGCATCAACTCCTTTTCTAAAGACCGTCTATTCTTCCCTTTTCTTTTCAAAGTTTCAAACTTATTTGTAACTATTATGTGTAAACCTTACTTGCTTTCTTCTACTCCTTTAAAGTCACAATTAAGCATGGCCGGGAACCACACTAGTGGATCTTGAGGGATGCCTAACACCTTCCCCTCGAGATAATCTCAAGCCCTTACCCAAACTCTGGTTTCCTTTCAAATCTTTTTCTTTTTCTTTGAAATGTCCTAATGCACTATAATCATTAGGCGGCGACTCTTCAAATTCCATAATCCGATTCCTCAAAAGGGGAATAAGAGTTGTTTTGTCCATAATGTCGTAAACCTAATTTCTTTCTTTTAGAAGGGGAAAAAGGGGGCGTCGATAGCATGGCGACTCTGCTGGGGAATTTTTTTTAAGGCTTTTACCATTACATGCTCTTGTGACTTTATTGCTTCCTTAATTGCTTTTATTTCTCGCCTTTAATTATTTCATCGTGATTACTGACTTGGCTCTTCATGTTTTCCCTTTCTTTTAATTTCTTCCTTTACTGCTTTATTACTATTTCAATACCGTTGTAATTTTTGAGCATTTACTTTAATCTTTTACTGTATGAATGTGAAAATACATGCAATTTGCTTCATGTTTATAACTGCATCTTTAACATCACGTTCCACTCGTGCCAAAACAAATCCTATAGCAACGCTTATAATGAGTGGTTGCGACCTTCCGATATTATAACCCCCTAAATGTGGCAAAGGCATATTTGCGGTAAAACCAGTCGATCAACGGTATAGTCGACGGTTCCGCGCCTTTTCCTCTTGAGTTTTCTGCTCAAGGTTACCTTGTCTAGCACATAAAAAAAATAGAAACATTACTCTATTAAACTGTTCATGCATCATGTTCAAACTTAGCCGAGTCAGTTATGTTGTCTGCATAATGACTCATTAAGATAGCCCAAACCAAAGTCCATCGTGTTTCCTCAAAACCCAAACTGACGCCTTCATGTTATGTGCATTTATTTGGAGAACAAAATGCCTTTATGCTAATTATTGATTTAAATAGTCGAGTATGGGTCTAACCCTTTGTTTTGCAGAAAACGAGGCACGGAATCCCCAGATTCGGTATGGTATCTAACATTCACCCAAGGTTGCTAAGTTGGTGGGAGGATCTCCATGCCAGCGATCAGACCCTTGTCCGCAAGTGCTTAGGGAATTTGCCCTCACTTCTGGAAATCCAGCCTAACAACAAAATCATAGAGGCTGCAACTCTGTTATGGTACAGTGATCGATCGGTTTTTCGCTTCGGGGACCTCAAAATGACCCGTTTGCTAGAAGAAATAGGGGGTCTAGCTGGAATTCCTTGGGAGACTCCGGGTCTACTTATGCCAGAGAATCCCAAGGGTAGGGGTTTCCTCAAAATGATGGGACTCAAGAAGAATCTGGATCTGACTTGCCTAAAAGATTCCTATATACCATTTGACTTCCTGTATGAAAGGTTTCGCCATAGCAAGTCCTACCTCACCTACACTGAATTCGCCCTTACCTCTTTAGGGCATATACATAGGAGGGTCTTTGTATTCATATTCTATTTCTTGGGTATGGTGATCTTTCCCATGAAGAAGGCTAGGATCCACACCAGACTGTCCATGGTAACCAAAACCTTAATAGAAGGGATCGACGGACAGTCTTTCAGCATAGTGCCCATGATCATCGCTGAAATCTATCGAGCCTTGGGAAAATGTCAACAAGGGGCCCTGCACTTCGAGGGTCGTAATCTGTTACTTCAACTCTGGCTTATAGAACACCTTCAGAAGGTGACTACCGATAGGAGATTATACGCAGGGATTGGGATGACTATATCGCTTTCCACCACCCCAAGTGAATGAACTTCATGCCCAAGATGTTCGCTCAACTGGAGGACGCTGGAGGATGGGTAGAGCTATTTGAAAATCTAAAGGAAGAGCAAGTACAGTGGATGTTCGAGTGGTTACCAACAGGGGAGTTCATTGTTCGCTCTCGAGATGCACCGTTCCTCATACCCATCGGTCTGAGGGGAACTCATCATTATGTCCCTCTCCGAGCCATGAGGCAAGCAGGGAGGAAACAAATCATACCAAGGGTAGACAAAATGATTCATTTCAAGGCCGACTTTCAAGACGATGATAGCCCGCACAGGTGTCAAGCTCAACATATGCCGCATTGCAAGCTCGTCTTGGGGAGAGAAACTATTAAAGCAGAAAAGTATCATGCAGGGTGTGTGCCACATTATTCGGGTTGGTTAGAAGACGATCACATTGGTTTAGGTCACCCAGGGTTCGTCTGATTTCATAGGCTTATTGATGAGAAAGTTGCAGCGCAGATTAAATACAATCAACTGCGCAAGAGGATGCGAGAGTGTGAAAATGAGCACCGGGAAATACAAGAAGCTCACCAGAAATTGATCGACAAGTGGAAGGACATAAATGTCAACGCCAACAAGCGGTTAGGGTATCTGGAAAGAGGTCTAGTAGAGTTGGAAGGAAAGTACTTGAAGAGGATAGAAGACTGCCAAAATGCCGAGGGAAGTGCAGGCGGACATTTGGCTCTAGCCTATTTGCTGCTAGGACTGCGCCAGTTGATGCAGCTGTACGAGGGAGGCAAGAATACCGAATCTGGGGAAGGTCCTTCTGGGACCAAGTAGTTAGGATCTTTTATTTCCTTCTTTCCTAATCTAATAAGGCTACTGGCCATTAGTGACATCTTTCCGTTATTTCAAATTACGTTTTAGACTCGTCTTATTTTTATCAATAAAATGAGTCATTTAGCATTATAAGTTCTCCAAATTTAACTTGTCGCTAGGGCTACCTCAGGCACAACGAGGCACCCAAATTAGGAAACGATTTATATTCCTGCACAATGTGTTTAAATACCGCAATATTATTTTTTCAGAATCCGCACTAACTTTTTACCTTTTGTTTTTGTTTTATTTTTTATTCCCCTTCCCAAAGGTTAGTTCATGCATTCTGGCACCATCAGCATACTCAACAAGACCTAAGGGCCCTCCACCTCCTCCTCTTCCTCCTCCTACTAGAAACAGGAACAAAGGCAAAATGGGAGATGCAAACGCTAGAAAGGAAATTGAGGAAACTTCTCAGAACACTCCAATTACCAAGGAAACTACTACTCATCTTGAGCAGACTTTGCTGAGATTTCGGGAAGAATTAGAACAAGTCCGAAACCTGGCAAGCCTATCAATCACTCTTGCCGCTGCTGATGCCAACACCCAGAACCCCGTACCTCCACAGCCACCAGTACAAACTGCTAATACCAAAGCTTGCAACACATGCAACAACACTTCATTGCTCATTCCCGAACCACAAAACACCATAAACGACCATAACACCCCTATCTTTGTAGACACTACACCCCACTATACCCAGCCAATCTCAAGTGCACCCGAATCAGATGATAGGGACTCCTTATCAGGAATTTGGCCGCCGAACTCAAGAAGTTGACTAGCTGGGTCCAAGGTGTCGAGGGTAGCAAAGGAGTTGAAGGGTTGAACTATGAAGATCTTTGTGTTCAGCCAGATGTTGAGCTTCCGGAGGGGTACAAACCTCCCAAGTTTGAGATGTTTGACGGTACAGGTGATCCCAGGGTCCATCTAAGAATGTATTGTGACAAGCTGGTAGGAGTTGGAAGGGACGAGAAAATCCGCATAAAATTGTTCATGAGGAGTCTGAAAGGCGACGCCTTGTCTTGGTACATCATCTAGGATTCAAAGAAGTGGACAAGTTGGGTGAGCATAGCGTCCTACTTAAAAGACCGGTTCAGGTTCAACACTGATATCGCACCGAATGTGTTCTATATCCAGAATCTAAAGAAGAAGCCCACAGAAACCTTTCGCGAGTATGCAACTCGTTGGAGGTCAGAAACTGCCAAGGTCAGGTCAGGCCAGCCCTCGAGGAAGAGCAGATGAACAGGTTCTTTGTCCGGGCTCAGGATCCGCAATACTATGAGAGACTGATGTTTATAGAGGGTCAGAAATTCTCTAACATCATCAAGTTGGGAGAGAGAATCGAAGAAAGTATCAATAATGGTATGGTCACCAATCTCGAAGCATTACAGGCCACCAACAAGGCCTTACAGTCTGGTGGCACGTCAAAGAAAAAGGACGTGAATTCCGTAATGGCTGTGCAAAGAACCAAATCCCCTATAAAGTACCAAACCTATCCCTCAACTTAACTCACATATCAACCCACCCTAAATTACCAAGCACCCTCACCTACATACCAAACGCCACCATCTGCCTACCAATCACCTCCACCACCCACATATCAACCTACCTCACCAAGATATTCCCAACTCGCGCCCGTGTACCAAGCATATAACTCCCAACCTTCTCATTACCCATCACCACAAACTCGCCAAAACTTTCCTTGACCCAGACCAAATTTCGAATGCATACCCCCCAGACAATATATCGCCATAGCCGAGCCAATCAACTAACTATACGAAAAACTCAAAACAGCCGATTATTTTACTCCTATCCTAGCCATAACTCCAGAAAATCTCTCCCAGTGGGTCAATCCAAATAAAACTTGCGCATACCATTCCGGAATGAAAGGCCATACCATCGATGAGTGTCGCTCGTTGAAAGATAAGATTCAAACTTTGATTGATAACAAGGTCATTATGGCAAGGGAGCCCTCTCCAATAACCCTCTGCCTGACCACAAGGTTGGAGGCATCCATATGATCGAGATAGAGGATGATTGGGACCCCAAAGGGTCAATCGGATTGATTGCCGAAGGAGATGAGCCTAAAAAATCGACAGTTACCCTCAATCCCACTATTGTTCAAATCCATCCCTCTAAGGTCAATATGGTAAATGTGTCTATACCACTCGAGTTTGAAGTGCCTCCTACAAAGGCGCCAAAACCAATTGAGGTTGAGTTCAGAGTTCCAAAGGCACCTGCACCATTTGAAGTTGTTGTGTTACCTCCAAGGGTGCCAACTCTGGTTTCCATGACAGATGTGACCCCGTTCAAGTCAAATGCCATACCTTGGGATTACACAGCGGAAGCTAAGAGAAAAGGGAAAACACATACTGGAGAAGTGATCGCCATATAGGGCATGACTAGAACCGGTAGGGTATACACTTCGGAACATTTAGCTAAGTCCAGCAAGAAGGCCTCCGGGCGGCCTGTTGAAACTAGAACCGATGACCTTTGGAAGAAAATACAAGCCAAGGAATACTCGATCGTTAAGCAACTGAACAAAACACCAACGCATATTTCCATCCTGGCTCTTCTACAAAGCTCTAAGGCACATAAAAAGGCCTTGATGAAGATATTGAGTGAAGCTTATGTTCCCAGCAACATAACCGGAGGAGAAATGGCAAATATGGTAGGACAAGTGTTGGAAAGTCACAAGATCACCTTCTACGAGGATGAGTTACCACCAGAAGGACTTAGTCACAACAAGGTGTTGCATNAATGTGCCAGCATCCTACAATTTATTACTAGGACGACCCTGGATCCATGCCGCTGGGGCTGTGGCATCAACCCTACATCAAGCAGTGAAGTTTGAATGGAATCATCAGGAAGTGATCATTCATGGCAATGGTAGCAACCCTATATACAGTCGCCAAACCATCCTAATGATTGGAGGTAGAAGAAGAATAGGCGGAGAAACATACCATCACATCGAAAGAGTTAATTCCATAGACAAAAACAAGTGGTGGGATAACAAGATTGAGAGCATCCTGAATTGGAGCGGGTATGAACCTGGAAAAGGACTAGGCAAGAATCTCCAGGGTATCACCAAACCCATCAAGCTGAAGAAGCACGGTACTACTTTTGGCCTAGGGTATGGGTACACCTGGAAAGAGTTCAATGAATGGTCACCACCCTGGCGCGGTCCCTATTATATGCTAGATCACCCTATACCTCAGTTGGAGCAGATCTTTCAGCCTGCTGACATTATATATGGATCAAAGGAAGACGAAACACTGGCAGCGATGAAGAACCTATTTTTAGGAGATGATATGGACTGTTGTGTTATCTTCGAGGAGGAAGGGGAGGAAGGCCCTTCCATTCAAGATGTGAACCAAGGGGAACGCCTCACCAATTGGTCAGTCAGGACCACCAGTTCCCGGAAAGCTTCGGGGTAGCAAGGCTAAACGACACACCATGCATCACATTTTACTTTTGAGCTGATTTTTACTTTTCCGCATTGTCTTTACTTTTGAAAAGAGCTCCGATGTTTCAAAAAGTTATGAATTTAATCAAAAGCATTTTCCAAGTTTATTTTTTATATCTCTCTCTTATTATTTTTCTATATCATTTACTTTATTTTACACAGCATTACTATTACATATCTTGATGATGAACTGACGACTGTAACTTGCAACGAGGCAATGCAAAAAAATGGATATAGATTCAGGAGAGGAAGATGATATACCAGAAGAGGTTGTCAGAGAGGTCGAGAACTTTGAGAACAGACCTACGTCTAACTTGGACGAAACTGAGATTGTTAATTTGGGAGATACAGAGAATATCAAAGAAACGCACATTAGCGTGCATTTGTCGTCATCAGAAAAGAAAGAGTATACAGAGTTCTTAAAAGAGTATGAGGATATTTTTGCCTGGTCATATGACGATATGACTGGTCTCAGCACATCCATTGTAGATCACAAGTTGCCAACAGATCCGACATGTCCGCCAGTAAAACAAAAGCTCAGAAAGTTCAAGCCAGGCATGAGTTTGAAAATCAAAGAGGAAGTTACCAAGCAAGTCAAAGCCAGGGTTCTCAGGGTGGTAGAGTATCCAACATGGTTAGCTAACATCGTGCCAGTACCGAAGAAAGATGGGAAGGTTAGAGTCTGTGTCGACTACCGGGATCTCAATCGGGCTAGTCCCAAAGACGACTTCCCCTCGCCAAATATACATATCCTGATTGACAACTGCGCCAAGCATGAACTGCAGTCATTCGTCAATTGTTTTGCTAGGTACCATCAAATATGGATGGATAAAGAAGATGCAGAGGAAACGGCGTTCATCACGCCATGGGGGATGTACTGTTACATAATGATGCCATTTGGTTTGAAGAATGCTGGTGCCACCTACATGAGGGCCATGACTACTATCTTTCATGACACGATACATAAAGAGATCGAGGTGTATGTGTATGACGTCATCATAAAATCTAAGAAAGCTACAGATCATATCGAAGACCTGAGAAATTTCTTCAACAGATTGAGGAGGTACAACTTGAAACTGAATCCCACCAAGTGTGCATTCGGGGTTCCTGCTGGAAAGATATTGGGTTTCATTGTGAGTCACCGAGGAATAGAATTGGATCCGTCAAAGGTCAAGTCCATTCAAGAGTTTCCACTGGCAAGGAACAAGAAGGATGTGATGAGCTTTCTGGGAAGGCTCAATTATATCAGCTAATTCATATCTCAGTCCACTGTCATTTATGAACCTATCTTCAAGATGCTTAAGAAGGATGCTGCCACCAAATGGACTGATGATTGTCAAATGGCTTTTGATAGAATCAAGGAATACTTGTCAATGTTGCCGGTCTTGGTTCCGCCTGAGCCAGGGAGACCCCTATTACTTTATCCCGCAGTTTTGGATGGAGCGTTCGGTTGTGTTTTAGGACAACATAATAAAACCAGAAGAAAGGAGCAAGCCATCTACTACCTCAGCAAGAAGTTTACTCCGTATGAGGCTCGATATTCTTTATTAGAACACACATGTTGTGCTCTGACCTGGGTAGCTCAGAACTTGAGGCACTATTTCTGTGCTTACACCACTTATCTCATATCTAGGATAGATCCGTTAAAGTATATCTTTCAGAAGCCCATGCCTACCGGCAAGCTCGCCAAATGACAAATCTTGTTAAGCGAGTTCGACATTGTTTATGTTACTTAGAAGGCAGTCAAAGGGCAAGCTTTGGCAGACCATCTCGCCGACAATCCCATGGGAGGAGAATACGAACCTCTAAAGACGTATGACGGTTTGAGGATGTTTTTTGACGGAGCTGCGAATTTCAAAGGAGTTGGCATAGGAGCAGTCCTAGTATCAGAAACCGGTCAGCATTACCCAGTATTCGCCAAGCTCAGGTTCCCGTGCACCAACAACATGGCCGAATATGAAGCCTACATCTTAGGGATCAAACCGACCATCGATAGGAACGTTCAAGAGTTACTAGTGATTGGAGAGTCATACTTGCTCATACATCAGGTTCGACAGGAATGGGCAACCAAGAATCCTAAGATACTCCCTTACCTACATCACATACAGGAGTTGAGGAAGAGATTCAAAAAAAAAAGAATTCCAGTATGTTTCGATAATATAGAATGAGTTCGCCGATGCACTAGCCACTTTGTCATCCATGATTCAACATCCAGATACGAATTTCATTGACCCCCTTCCGGTCAAGATTCATGAACAGCCAGCTTACTGTGCTCGCATTGAGGAAGAAGCCAATGGGAAGCCATCGTTCCACGATATCAGAGAATACTTAACAACAGGAGAATACCCAGAGCTTGCCAATACTACTCAGAAGCGCACGCTCCGGAGGTTATCCAACAACTTCTTTCATAGCGGAGGAATCCTGTATAGGAGGACTCCCGATCTGGGTTTGTTAAGGTGTGTCGATGCGACCGAAACAACCAAACTATTGGATAAAGTGCATGCAGGAACATGTGGACCGCACATGAATGGCTTTGTTTAGGCAAAGAACATACTCCGAGCAGGGTATTTTTGGATGACTATGGAAATGGACTGCATCCAGTATGTCCAAAGGTGCCATCGCTGTCAGATACATGCATATATTGATAAAAGTACCTCCAAACGAGCTTAATGCAACAAGCTCACCATGGTTGTTTGCTGCCTGGGGAATAGATGTCATTGGACCAATCGAACCTGCTGCATCAAACGGGCACATGTTCATATTTGTGGCAATTGATTACTTTACTAAATGGGTCGAAGCAGTATCATACAAAGTAGTAACCAAGAAAGTTATAGCAGATTCCGTCCGCGACCGTATGGTTTGTCGGTTCGGAATTCCAGAATCAATCATCACTGACAATGGTTCCAACCTCAATAGCGACCTGATGAAAGCAATGTGTGAGACTTTCAAGATCAAACATAAGAACTCTACAACTTATAGACCTCAGATGAATGGAGCTGTAGAAGCAGCCAGTAAGAACATCAAGAAGATACTAAGGAAGATGATTGAAAGGCATAAGCAGTGGCATGAGAAATTGTCATTCGCCTTATTGGGTTATCGTACCACAGTCCGTACATCGACCGGGGCAACAGAAGCGGTCATTCCCGCCGAGGTAGAAATTCCCTCCTTGAGGATCATACAAAAAGTAGAGCTAGACGACGCAGAATGGGTACAAAGTCTCTACGAGCAGTAAGCCCTTATAGACTAAAATATAATGAATGTAGTTTGCCATGGTCAATTATATCAGAACAGAATGTCCAGAGCCTTCAACAAGAGAGTTAAGTCGAGGAAGTTTATACCAGGGCAGCTGGTGCTGAAGAAGATATTTTCATATCAAGATGAGGCCAAAGGGAAATTCCCTCCCAATTGGCAAGGACCGTACATGGTTCACTGGGTTCTAATCGGAGGAGCCCTTATTCTTGCAGAAATAGACAAAGAAGTCTGGCCGAAGCCAATCAACTCAACCGCAATGAAATGATACTACATTTGATCATATGTTTTTTCTTCATAATGTAATTTGAACTACGCCTGACCTGATTCCCGTTTAAGAGGGGATATGTAGGCAGCCCTATGGGTTCGGTCACATTTTAATAAAAACCCCATTTTTCCCCGCTATTGGAACTGGGGCAGAATTTTGAGGAGGACCCTCAAAATTTCGAAGTCAGTCTTCTCATCGGCACCAACCCAGTAAACATGGGCAGAATTTTGAGGAGGACCCTCAAAATTCTGGAGTCGATTTGCTTTCAGTTATTCAACACAGCCATCAGCAGCAACAGCCCAGTAAACTGGGGCAGAATTTTGAGCAGGACCCTCAAAATTCTAGAACAAGCAAGGTTTTCGTATCCTTGAACCACGTTGCAGTCGTTGGTTCATCCAAAATAAAATTATTTTTCAAATATGTACTTACATTATACTAAGTCATGCATAAATATCGTTGGAATCGCTGTCGTTTAGCAACGCTACCCCAATGATACACGACGTCAAGAGCCAGGGGATACGAACTAACCTTCCCCCCTCTACAGAACTCACAATTTTTCTTTGAATGTAGGCACTCAGGTTGCAAATCATTGAACGCATTCACTTTTCAGGGTTAAAACTCTCAGAACGATCGCTCATTCACAAGTCTACTATCTACACCCAACATTCCCCAACAGTCACAATATCACAACCATCTATCAGCTAAGAGAACTTACTACTGTTCGTTTCTTTACGTTCCTGCATTCAACATTGCATAAGGCTACTTATCTGCCTTTCGAGACTAATTTCCGTCTCTATATGCATTTTGCATAAAGCTACCTTTCTGCCTTCCGAGGTTAAGCTCTACCTCTATCTTGTATAAGGCTACCTATCTGTCTTTCTAGACTAAGCTCTATCTCCATCTGCATTTTTGCATAAGGCTACCTTATCTACCTTTCGAGGCTAAGCTCTATCTCCATCTGCATTTTGCATAAGGCTACTTTTTTGCCTTCCGAGGTTAAGCTCTACCTCCATCCTGCATAAGGTTACTTATCTGCCTTTCGAGACTAAGCTCTGTCTCCATCTGGATTTTTGCATAAGGCTACCTTTCTGCCTTCTGAGGTTAAGCTCTACCTCCGTCCTGCATAAGGCTACTTATCTGCCTTTCGAGACTAAGCTCTATCTCTATCTCCATCTTTGCATAAGGCTACCTTTCTGCCTTCCGAGGTTAAGCTCTACCTCCATCCTGCATGGCTGAAATATCGCCTATTTATCTTTTCGAACGACTGAAATATCGCCACCTACATTTAAATTCTTGCTCTGGCTGAAAGATCGCCACTCATTGCATTCATTCGGCTGAAATATCACCACCTGCATTTATATTCTCGCTCTGGCTGAAAGATCGCCACTCTTTGCATTCATTCGGCTGAAAGATTGCCACCTTCTCATGGGCTGAAAAATTGCCGACTTATTTAAAGACGTCATAGTTCGGAGGCACCATCCACATAGCCTAAGAACACCATTTCATGGCCTGCAAATCTTTACTTTTATGCTTTTCATTGCCCAGGACATCATAGTCCAAGGACGTCATCCTAATTGTCCGAAGACAACATTCATGGTCTAACAGGGAACTTGCATCATGTTTAAATTATGCACAATATATGCAAACATTTCTCATTTATAGGTTCACCGACTAGCAAACGGTTGTCTCAGCAAGAGCGATCCCTCTCCGGTTCTCCGCAACTTGTCTAATTACAAAACTCCTTTTCAAACTTAACTAACGTGTCCGTCTTTTCGAACCTCCATCGACACATTCCATCAATGGTTCTTGAACTACATATGGCCTAATTCCTGTAAAACCAGGGATATGTAGGCAGCTCAAAAACCAGAGCGCGGTCAAAATTCTTTTACAATCTCCTTTTCCGGTCAAAATTGGTCATCTTATCTTTACCCGACAACTCTTTCATCCTTCTCCGGTAAAGAGGGAAAGTTGTTGATACCCAATTTTTCCCTATATATTTTTTATACTTTCAAAATAGCATACGTATGCATATCTAAGCATGCCAGAAAGTTTTGGTATTTTCCTCAATTTTTAAGATTTTTTAAAATCAATTTATTGTCTATTTTAACAGTATAAAATCCAAAATTATCATTGTTGGTGAATAATTTATTTCCATCCTCATATTTACATCAAATATAATTAAGGTGATTTTTTGCATATTTTTATAAATTTATTTTGATATCTCTAAGCTAAATTGCGTAAAATTATAATTACATCCTATGTTACGATTAATAAGGTTTTACAATTATAAAATTATTCCTAATATTTTTAGATTATTGTTTATATATTAATTAACTAGTTCAGTGCTTTTAATTTGTTTTTAAATTATTTTTAACTATTTTAATTAAATAAAAAAGGGAGAAAGTGGCTATTTAAAATCTGGCCCATTTCTATTTCAATTTTAGCCTCAATTTAAAACCCAATTCCACCCAATTGAGACGACCAGTTTTAATTTTGACCCGCCCCAAACCCAACTCACTTAACCCACCGTCTCCTTTTAATCTAGGTCGTTGATCAATTTGATCAACGGCCACCATTCCTTCTTTCCATTTTTAATTCCCAACTACCCTAACCCTAATTCATTTCTCACAACCAGCCGCCCCTAAAATCCTTTCGTCTCTCTAACTCTCTCTAACCCTCTCCAAAACCCTAGCCCTATCTCATCGGTTTCCACCTTGTTTCACCGGAATCAATGGCATCCCAAGCCCTGGGGGGCCTGTACTCACCCTCATGTGCCCTTATACCCCTGTTACTTGAAGATTCAAGGTTCGATCTTAAAGGCCTTTGCTCATATCTCCGCTGATTCGAGTTTCGCGACTATCTCCAGCTTGACTCCGACATATCCTAGCCCAATGAGCCTAGCTCTGACTCATTGGACTCGGAACAGACTTTTTCCAGGCCTTTCTCGCTTCTAGGGTTTTTCTAAAACCCTAGCCTTTTGAGGTTCTCCTAATTTCTCTAGATCTTCTCTAGATCTGTGTTTATTTTAAGGTTTTCAAATGATTCCTCTGAGTTTCTTTTTAAAATTGTGCTTTCAAAACTGTTCATCTTCTCCAACTTAGGGTTTCTTTGATTTTACTTGTTTTACTGTGATTCCTATGTGTTACTCTTACTGTATTTGCTCTACTGTAACTCCTATGTGTTTCTACT
>MU715038.1:24762-47599 GCA_026770625.1 Nicotiana glauca
AGTATAAATACATGCTCCTCTCTCAAAACACTAAGAGAATTAGACACACAACCACTTCAGATTTTAAAAACACTTCGAATACTATACAGTTTCCAATACTCTCTCTACTATTACTTTCTCTATTTTCTCTACTAAGTGCTCTGCTCCTCTCTCTTCTACTGTCTGAAATACTCCTAAGTTCCTCTTGAACTCTCAAACATTTTCTGAAGGTCCTGAGTTTGCTTTTGCTAACTTTCTGGCTGATTACTTACTTTTGCTTGTTTTGCTGTACTAAAATTGGAACTGATACGTCTTTATAGTTAAATAATACCCTACTACACTATGTGTTTATTTCCCTTCTTCTGTTATGCATTCTCCATTATATGCTTCTTTTAGTCTGTCATGATCTCTTTTATTATGTTCTGCACCTTCAAGTCTGTTATGCCATATTGCTTTCTTCATGTTTCTATAAGTGCTTTCTTATGTGGTAGTCTGTCCCTTTGACCCCCTTCTTATGTGTGAGTGCAATTCTGAGTCATGTTGGCATTCTATTATTGCCACTCATGACTTAGAATTAGGTTTCCTTGAACCTCTACTCTAATCCATTCTCATTCCCTTTACCCCTTATGTGCTGAGCCTTAACTCAGGTCTGGTGGTGTCCTAATCACCATCCTGACCCAAGTTTGACTTCTAAAAGTCTGCTCTTTATTTGTTGGCCAAGCAGATGGTCAGGAGTGAGCCAGTCTATGCCCATGGCTGGGTATGACCACCCTCTGCTATGGATCACTAACTCCTCTCTCACTTTACACTTATTCCTAGTTTCTAAGTTCTACCCCCTTTGCTAAGCCATGCTTTGGGACCCTCGAGCTCCCTCTGAACTTGGATGCCTGAGGGCTGACAATTCCACACTACACTATTCTGTTACAACAATTGTTATCCAGAGTGTAAGCACTGTCTGGAGTCCTTGAGGCTCCTTGGAACTTTGAAACACTTTGGTTGAGAGAAGGCCTTGGAAATCTGGAATCCGGATTTGGTGAAACACATGTTATTGGATATTAAGATTGAATTAGGTTGCTCGGATCTAGCTGTAGGCTGTGATGTATTTTTAATCATTTTCTTTCTTTCTTCTGTTTCTATTTTAATCTTGTAAAAAGGGAACTCGGGGAGTATTAGTAAAGGGCATGGGAGGGGTTTAATTTATTGTAAAAAGGGTAGATACCATATATATAGGTTAATATTTTTAATCACCTAGATACCATGTCTATAGGTTTTCAATGTTTTAACTCGATCATCTAGATATCATGCCTATAAGATTTAATATTCAGCCATATTGCAAATCATTAGAAATCCTGCCTAAAAGACTTAATATCGATGTGACAAGTTGCATATAGAGATCATGCCCATAGGAAATGCATAAATGTTAGGCAAACGGTAGGGTAATCGAATACTCATTCCTTTACCGTTACAATAATAGTAACAAGTCTTAAAAAAATCAAGATATAGATATCATGCCTATAGGAGTCTAAACTCGCCTAATCTGTGTTTAAGTAATAACAACCCTATTAACTGGCCTTTAAAACGTCTTAGTAAAAAGTTTTCAGTGCCACTCTTCCTAACCCGCCTGCTTTAAAACTCTTATAAATCTGTAATGATCTCAAGTTTTTTTCCAAACTTGCATCTTTCTTCTAAAACAATGTCTTTAAACCTTCTGCCTGAATTTCTATCCCTCTCTTGAAGCTATCTTTCAAAATAGATTTTCAACTCTTTCTTTTTAAATATTTGTACCTTTTCTTAAAACTCTTTTTACAGTTTTCCTGTGTCTTAATCAAATCAGTCTGTTAATTCTCGAATTTATCTCTGAACTTCTGTAATTTTCAATCTTCTATTTTAAACTCTTCTGCATTAGGTCCTTTTCTAAAAATAGTGCTTTTTCTAAATGACTCGCTTAAAATACCTCAATTTTTGACAATTGGATCTGGGTTGCCTAATGCAGACTTTTTATCCAACTCTATGTATTAAACTAGTCCGTCCGTCGTTAAATTAAATTTAAAGACAAAATCGGAATGTGCAAGGCATGCTAAACCATGTGTTTTCTGATTTAATGGGGCTTACATGAGCCTTATATGCTTGTTTGTCAACTCCCTATTATTTTCTATTTATTTTGGTTGTCGCCACTAGTATTTTGTCCTTTTAAATCCCATATATGCCCCTACCCTTTTTCTCCCCTTTAGGATTAGAAGTCCTAATACCCCATTTAGCATCAAAATCATGAAATTTTCTCAAGAACTTCAATTTTCCAATTTCCTAAAAAACGATCCGATTCATGCCGTTTCAAGTCCGTTTCTTAGAAAATTTCACAAACTTATCTTAAATCACATATAAGACATGTACCAGGCACCGGAACAAAAATACGGGCCCGATACTATCAAGTTCTAATCATAATTCATTTCCAAATCTCATAAATAATTTTAGAAAACAATTTTCTTTAAAAATTTATTTCTCGACCTTGGGATCTCAGAATTCGATTTCAGACACACGCCCATGTCCCATATTTTCCTACAGACCTTACGGGACCGTTAAATCACGGGTTCGGTCCTGTTTACCCAAAATATTGACCGAAGTCAACATAATTCATTTTAAAGCCAAATTTTGTCATTTTGTTTCCACAGCTTTTCACATTTAGACTTTATGGCTACGCGCCCGGACTGCGCACGCAAATTGAGGTGATACAGAAAGAGGTTTTTAACTCCTTGGAATGCAGAATTCATTTTAAAAGCAAGTGATGATCTTTTGGGTCATCACATTCTCCACCTCTAAAACAGCCATTCGTCCTCGAACGGACAGACGAAGGAAGTACCTAAGTCGGGGAAAAGATGGGGATAACGGCTCCGCATATCGAACTCGGACTCCCAGGTCGATGCCTCAGCAAGTTGACCTCTCCACTGAACACGATTAGAAGAAAAATTCTTCGATCTCAACTGATGAACATGCCGGTCTAGAATAGATACTGGCTCCTCCTCATAAGACAAGTCCTTGTCCAACTGGACAATGCTGAAATCTAGCACGTGGGATGAATCAACGTGATACTTTCGAAGCATGGACACATGAAACACTGGATGTACGGCTGATAAGCTCGGCGGCAATGCATGTCTATAAGCCACCTCTTCCACTCGATCAAGAATCTCAAACGAGCTAATGAACCTAGGTCTAAGCTTGCCCTTATTCCCAAATCTCATCACACCCTTCATAGGCGACACTCGAAGCAATACCCGCTCACCGACTATGAAAGCTAAGTCTCGAACCTTGCGGTCGGCATAGCTCTTTTTCCTGGACTGAGTTGTACGAAGCCTATCCAGAATAATCCTGACCTTGTTCAAGACATCCTGTACTAGATCCATACCCAACAACTGAGCCTCTCCCGGCTCAAACCATCCGATCGACGAACACTGCCTACCATATAAAGCCTCATAAGGAGCCATCTAGATACTCGACTGGTAGTTGTTGTTGTAGGCAAACTATGATAAAGGCAAGAATTGATCCCACAAGCCTCCAAAGTTAATAACACAAACTCGGAGCATATCCTCCAAAATCTGAATGGTTCACTCGAACTGCCCTTCCGTCTGAGGATAAAACGTTGTGCTCAACTCAACCCGTGTGCCCAACTCTCTCTAAACTGCTCTCCAAAAATATGAAGTAAACTGCGTACCTCGATACGAAATGATAGACATGTGCACACCATGAAGACGAACGATCTCCCAGATATACATCTCAGCTAACGTCTCGAAAGAATAGGAGACTGCTCGGTCAGACTATCAATAATAGCCCACACCGCATCGAACTTCCTCTAAGTTCGTGGGAGTCTAACAACGAAGTCCATAGTGATATGCTCCCACTTCCACTCGGGAATCTCAATCTTGTGGAACAAACCACCGGGCCTCTGATGCTCGTACTTAACCAGCTAAGAATTCAAACACCGAACTGCATATGCAACGATATCCTTCTTCATTTTCCTCCACCAATAATGCTGCCGCAAATCATGATACATCTTTGCGGTGCCTGGATGAATAGAGTACCGGGAGCTATGAGCCTCCTCTAAAATCAACTCTCGAAGTCCATCCACATTAGGCACACAAACGCGACCCTGTAACCTTAAAACTTCATCATCACCCAAGGTAACCTACTTGGAACTTTTGTTCTGCACCGTGTCTCTAAGGACACACAAATAAGGATCATCATACTGCCGATCACGGATACGCTCGAATAATGAAGAACGAGCGACTATGCAAGCTAACACACGACTAGACTCAGAAACATCCAACCTCACGAACTGATTGGCCAAATCCTGAACAACCAAAGCAAGCGGTCACTCACCGATCGGAATATAAGCAAGACTGCCCATACTGGCTGACTTCCTACTCAAAGCATCGGCCACCATATTGGCCTTTCCCGGATGATATAAGATGGTGATATCATAGTCCTTCAACTGCTCTAACTACCTTCTCTGCCTCAAATTCAACTCCTTATGCTTGAACAAATACTGTAAACTCTTGTGGTCCGTGAACACCCCGCACGCCATGCCATACAAATAATGCCTCCAGATCTTCAATGCGTGACTAATGGCGGCTAACTCCAAATCATGAACCGGGTAGTTATTATCAAGAATCTTCAACTGCCACGAAGTATAGGCAATGACCTTGCATTCCTGTATCAGCACCGCACCAAGCCCAATACGATATGCATCACAATAAACTGTATATGGCCCTAAACCTGTGGGAAAAACCAATACTGGTGTCGTAGTCAAAGTTGTCATGAGCTTCTTAAAGCTTGCCTCGCACTCATCCGACCATCTGAACTGGGCACCCTTCTGGGTCAACCTAGTCATCGGGGCTGCGATAGATGAAAACCCCTCTACGAACCGACGATAGTAGCCTGCCAAACCCAAAAAACTCCGGATATCTATAGTTGATGCTGGTCTAGGCCAGTTCTTGACTACCTCAATCTTCTTCGGATCAACCTAAATACTCTCTACTGACACAACATGACCTAAGAATACAACTGAACTAAACCAGAA
Organism: Nicotiana glauca; assembly: GCA_026770625.1. Classification (NCBI taxonomy): domain Eukaryota; kingdom Viridiplantae; phylum Streptophyta; class Magnoliopsida; order Solanales; family Solanaceae; genus Nicotiana; species Nicotiana glauca. The sequence continues at coordinate 29,813 of MU715038.1, forward strand.
CTGACACTTCAAAAACATAGCATACAACTGACTATTCCTCAAAGTCTGAAGAACCACTCTAAGATGCTACTTGTGCTCCTCCCAGCTGCGGGAATATATCAAAATATCATCAATGAAGACTATCACGAACGAATCCAAGTAAGGCCTGAACACTCAGTTCATCAAATCCATAAAAGTTGTTGGGGGTATTTGTCAACCAGAATAACATCACCAAGAACTCATAATGCCTGTACCGAGTGCGAAAAGTTGTCTTAGGGACATCGGATTCCCTAATCCTTAACTGATGGTAGCCAGATCTCAAGTCAATCTTTGAAAATACCTTGGCACCCTGAAGCTGATCAAATAAATCATCAATCCTCAACAGCGGATACATATTCTTGATTGTAACCTTGTTCAATTGCCGGTAATCTATAAACATTCGCATCGATCCATCATTCTTCTTTACGAACAACACTGGCGCACCCCAATGCAACACACTGGGTCTAAAGAAAACCCTTTTCAAGCAAGTCTTGCAACTGCTCCTTCAACTCTTTCAACTCAGGCGGGGCCATACAATACGTCAAAATAGAAATGGGCTGAGTGCCCAGAGCCAAATCAATGCAAAAGTCAATATCCTTGTCGGGTGGCATACCCAGCAGGTCTAAAGGGAAAACCTCAGGAAATTCATGGACAACGGGCACATAATCAATAGAAGGGACCTCAACACTAGAATCACAAACATAGGCCAAATAGATCAAACACCGCTTCTCCACCATACGCCGAGCCTTCATATACAAAATAACACTGCGAGTAGAATGACCAGGAGTCTCTGTCCACTCTAAACGAGGAAAACCTGGCAAGGCCAAATTCACAGTCTTGGCATGACAGTCCAAGATAGAGTGATTAGGTGATAACCAGTCCATCCCAAATATGACATCAAAATCAACCATGTCCAGAAGAAGCAAATCTACATGCGTCTCAAGACCTCCAATCACAACTACACATGAACGATGGACTCGATCTACCACAATAGAATTACCTACTAGGGTAGACACATAAACAGGAGCACTCAAAGAATCACTAAGCATGACCATATACGGTACAAAATAAGATGACACATAGGAGTAGGTAGAACCTGGATCAGATAAAATTGAAGCATCTCTACTACAAACTAGAACAGTACCTGTAATAACTGCATCAGAAGTCTCAGCCTCGGGCCTGGGTGGAAGAGTATAACATCGGGGCTAGGCCCCACCACCCTAAACTACATCTTTGGGATGGCCTGTTGCTGCTTGGACTCCACCTCTAGCAGCCTGAGTTCTATCTCTAATACTCTACCTCCACCTCCAGCACCTCCACCTCCACCTCTAGCTGGCTAGGTAGGCTATGGAACACTCGATACCTGAACCATGGCATGGGAACCCTGATGCTGAGAGCTACTCGGTGCTCGAGGGCAAAACCTAGCAATGTGACCCATATCACCACAAGTGCAATAAGCCCTCGGCCGTTGAGACTGCTAGCCCTAACGACCTAAATGACCACCCAAAAAACTCTGAAATGGCAGTGCACTAATAGGACCTGGTGGTGCACTATAGGATTGCTGATCAGAATACTGCATATAAGGACCACGACCACATGAAGCTGACTGAAAAGGCCTAGGAGGATGGCCTCTCCCACATGAATCCCTACCTCCAGATGAGGTACCACTGAATTGACCTGAATGACGAGGCCTCTTGTCTTACCCACGACCACCTCCCTGCGATAGAACCATATCAACTCTCCGGGCCACATTGGCCGCCTCCTGGAAAAGATATCTCACTCCCAGTCTCCCTATCCATCTGAAGACAAATTAGTTGAATAATTCCATCAATGAACCTCCTCACCCTTTCTCTCTCTTAGTGGGAAGTATGATAAGAGCATGACAAGCCAAGTCGATGAATCTGGTCTCATATTGAGTAACTGTCATAGAACCTTGTCGGAGACACTCAAACTGCCTCCGATAGGCCTCTCTCTGAGTGATAGGGAGAAGATTCTCCAGAAATAGCTGCATAAACTACTCCCAAGTCAAAGCTGATGATCCGGCTAGTCTAGCCAAGAAATAATCTCTCCACCAAGTCTTGGCAGATCCAGACAAGCAAAAAGTAGCAAAATTGACCCCATTGGTCTGTAATATCCCCATGTTCCTGAGAACCTCATGACAGCTGTCTAGATAATCCTAGGGATCCTCAGAAGATGAACCGATGAACGTAGTAGTGAAGAGCTTGGTGAACCTGTCCAATATCCATAAAGCATCGGTAGACATAGCTGCTCCACCACCGGCCTGGTCTACCACACCCGTCTTAACTGCTCCAACTGGCTGAACTGCTAGAGTCTGAAACCGGGGAGCTACCAACTTTGGAGTACGAGTAGCAGGAGTTTAGGCTCCTCCTCCAGCCTGAGAGACGGCTGGTGCTACAGGAAGCAAACTTGTTCGGGTGACACTCTCCATAAAGCCCACTAGTCGGACCAGAGCATCCTGGAGTACTGGGGTAGCAATGAACCCCTCTGGGACCTGAGTTGGGCCCACCGGAACTGCTGGGGCCGGAACCTCATCATCAAAGTCAACCTGAGGCTCCACTGCTGGTGCTGCTGCCCTGGGCTGAGCTCTGCCCCTACCTCATCCTCTAGCACGGCCTCGACCTCGCCCTCTGCCCCTCGTGGGAGCTGTTGCTGGAGGCTCAGGCTGCTGGTCAGCGGATGAGAAAGCGCATGTTCTCGGCATCTGCAAGAGAACAAAATAGAATTCAATCAGCATTGAGAAATCAAACCGCACGACAGGAAAGAATAGATGTAAAATTTTCTAACTCTATATCCTCTGGGGATAAATACAGACATCTTCATGCTGATCCCTCAGACTCTACTAAGCTTGTTTGAAACTGTGAGACCCATATAACCTAGATCTCTGATACCAACTTGTCATGACCCAAACTTCCCACCCTTGGGAGTCGTGACGAGGCCTACTAATGTGATCTAGGCAAGCCAATTATTTGAGAAAATTACTTCTTTATCCATTTTATACCTTTTAACAATTATAAAGCAATAATGTGTAAACAACAAAAATTACAATAAGCGAAAGAAATACAGTAATTATTTGAATATATATCTAGTACAATAGTCTGAACCTCAACCTCCCAGAACCGGTGTCACAGTACCATAGATGAACTAGGAACACTACATACAAAGTCTGAAAATAAATGATACAATGTTTCTGAATTAAGGAAATGAAACAGGAAATAAGGGATAAGGGAGACGCCAGGGCTTGTGAATGCCTGTAGGTCTACCTTGGCGTGGACTGAAGGTAGCCACCCAATATACAGTCCCAAGTTTACAGCACTGGGATCTGCACAAAAGAGTGCAGAGTGTTGTATTAACACAACTGATCCCATGTGCTCGTAAGTGCCTAGCCTAACCTCGGCGAGGTAGTGACGAAGCTAGGACAGACTACCAAATAAACCTATGCAATTCAACTATATACAGCAAAAAAGAAGAACATAAATAAACAGTCAAGTCTGGGAGGGGTACCATGATGCGGAGGAGATATCAATTCAGAATAGAAAGACAACAGGTAAATGGAAGAAATAATATATCTCGGATATCAACAATTGACCATAAAACAATAAGCGCACGACATCACACTTTGTGCTTTTACTCTCGTCCTCACCAAAGAAATCAAGTAATAAAAATGTGCATGGCATCACCCATTGTATTTTTACTCTCGTCCTCACCATATAATCAATATAATCAGCACGGAATATTATATTGTGCAGCATGGCATCACCCTTCATGCTTTACACTCTTTCCTTACAAATCATACACGGCATCACCTTTCGTGCTTTAATACTCTTTTAGCAAAAATAATGCACGGCATCACCCTTCTTGTTTTAAATCTCTTCCTCACCCAATAAACAATCACAAACAATAGGGCAAGGAAATAAAAGAAGTTACAATAAGAATCCTGGCAAGGGAACATTAATTCAACAACAAGTTCCAGCAAGGGACAATATCAAAACAATAACAATATCCCGACAAGGGAGTCAATATAGTGATTCTTTTCTCTTTTTCACCTTTGTTTCACAATTCACTTCACAACTCGAGCTAATTCTCCAAAAGGTTTCAATTACCGCTTATATTTTCACAATTTTTTATACAACTTGAGTCAACGCTCCTCAATGATCAAACGTCGCAATTACTTTCACGAACTTTGCCCAACAAATAAAAATCATCACCAAGATATGAATAATACAGCGAAGTAATAAAAATCAAATTAAAGACTCACGGGCATGCTAGACAACAACATATAAATACTCATCACCATGCCTATACGTCGCACTTAACAATTACCACATAGCAAATCGGACTAGACTCCTAATCCCTCAAGCTAAGGTTAAACCAAACACTTACCTTGATACTACGAACACAATTCACATCTCAATTATCGCTTTACCCTTTGATTATACCACTAATTAGCTTGTATCTAGTCACAAGTTACTTAATTATATTAATAAATATTAAATGAATCAATTCTAATGCGTGAAAATGAGTTTTCTAAAGGTTTACCCAAAAAGTCAAAAAAATCGCCCTCGGGCCCACATGATCAAAACCCCAGGTTCGAACCAAAAACCAATTACCCATTACCCACGAACCCAAATATATAATTTTTTTAAATCGGACCTCAAATCGAGAAAAATCCTAGTTTTTACCCAAAACGCCCAATTTTCCCCATGAAAATGATTGATTTTAAGTTGAAATCATGTTAAAAGATGTTAATGATTGAAGGAAACGAGTTAAAACTGACTTACAATCGATTTGGAAGAAGGTTTATTCTTGAAAAATATCCCTAGGAAGTTTATGTTTTGAAGAGATTTGAAAAATGGTTGATTTTCGGCTAAGTATAAAAAACTGCAGGTTGCGGTTGGGAAATGCGAACAGGGTTTGCAATTGCGAACCCTTCAGAGAATTTGGACTTTCGCATTTGCGACTTCCCATTTGCGACACATAGGTCGCATTTGCGGCCTCAAGCAGACTTCGCATTTGTGAGGTCGGAATTGCGAGGAAGCATCTCGCATTTGCGAGGAAGGGCAAGACCGAGATGGTTCGTATTTGTGACCAAGCCCTCGCATTTGCGATCTCACATTTGCGAGCCAGGCTTAGCAAATCTGTTGCCTATAAGCCGGATCACACCAGCAATAAAACATGTAATTTCCAAGTTTAAAATCCACCCCGTGGCCTATCCAAATTTCACCCGAGCCCTCGGGTGTCCAAACCAAATATGCACACCAACCTAAAAACATCATACGGACTCGCTCGTGCATTCAAATCACTAAAATAACATCAAAAACTATGAATTTAGCATCAAAATATAAAATTTTCTCAAGAACTTCAAATTTCCAATTTTCTCAAAAACGATCCGATTCACGATGTTTCAAGTCTGTTTCTTTTACCAAATTTCACAGACTTATCTTAAATCACATATAAGACCGGTACGGGGTACCAAAACCAAAATACGGGACCGATGCCATCATGTTCTAATCACAATTCATTTCCAAATCTCATAAATAATTTCAAAAAATAATTTACTTTAAAAATTTATTTCTCGGGCTTGGGACCTCGAATTTGATTCCGGACACATGCCTATGTCCCATATTTTCCTACGGGCCCTTCGAGACCATCAAATCACGGGTCCGGATCCATTTTATGCAAAATATTGACCGAAGTCAACTTAATTCATTCTAAAGCCAAAATTCATCTTCTTTTTTTTTACAAATTTTCACATATAGACTTTCAGGCTACGCGGCCGGACTGCACACGCAAATAGAAGTTATAAGAAAGAGGGTTTTAAGGTTCAGAACGCACAATTCATTTTAAAATCAAGTGATGACCATTTGGATCATCACATTAGGATATTCGGTTAAGGTGTTTGTTTTATTTATTTACCTTTTTTATTTGGTTGGTTTGTCTTATTTCCTTGTTTTGATGGTTATTTGTTTATCGCTTTTCTTTATGTGTTACTGCATTATAAACTGTCATTTTGCATAACTATGGGTCTTTTTTTTACCACAAATCTTCCGAAATATGTTTGAGCGTACACGGCCTTTTTGTGAATCACCGTGTCATTAGAGGGGTGGCGTGGAAGCGTGGGAGCGTGGAGTGGGCGGACAGCTAGAGCAGCCGCCATCGACCACGTGCCGCCCCGAATTGCCATATTTGTAAACCCCAAATTTAGGTCAGCCTTTAAGTCATTCTTATTTGTATCATGTCATTTGGACCCGGTAGGGCTCGGTCCCAGGCATCGTGTCCCTTTTAGGAAGCCTATCCAAATTTTGTCAAAAATTGGCATGTGGCCCAAAAAGACATTCAATCATCCCTATATGATACATGTTACATCTTTGAGGGTAAAATAGTCATTTGATGGACCGATGCTTGGAAAAGAAGGGTGAAAATAAAGCAAGTAGGGCTCAATTCTATTTTTCTTTTACAACTTTTTCAAAAAAAGCCAAAAAAAATACAAAAAATAAAAATTTCAAAAAGATTTTATACTTTCCCATCATTTTCCAAAAATCAATAAAAAAGGAAAAAAAAAAATCCAAAAAGATTTTGTACTTTCCCATTATTTTACAAAAATCTAAAAAAGACAATCCAAAAAGATTTTAAATTCTCCATCATTTTTTTTTCAGAAAGACAAAAAATATAGTATTTTCAAATTAGATGCATTTTTTTAAAATTCTATTATGTATCCCATCTTCCCGAACTACGCGTACCTGATTCTCGTCTTTCGAGGGAGATACGTAGGCAGTCCATATAGGGTCCAGTCTTCCTAGTAAGTCTTAGGTTCTCGGCTTTGCGGGGTCTTAGCCGAATCTTGCATGTCTAGCCACTTTTGGCCACATCGGCCATTCTTGCCAAATGAGTTCATTTTCACAAAGTGGTTCAATTACCCATGTCTTAGGATCTGGAGTCTACAATTAGGTGTAATATAAAGTTAAGGCACGTCCTTATTGAGTTTTTATCTTTAGCCACTTCTGGCCATATCAGTCGTTTTTGCAAAATGGGTCATTTCTGCAAATTATTTTTGGGCCATGATTACTGGGAGTTGAATCCATATAAGCTTTAGTGAGGTATTTCCATAATCTTGAGGTCAATCCTGTTGAGTTTACACTTCTAGTCATTCTTGGCCACATAGGTTAATTTTGCCAAAGTAGCCCAATCATGTCTTGTATGTGTCCAGTATGAGGTGTTGTGGTGTCGTATAGTGTATTAAGTCACTGATCTATTTGGTCTTATTTTTTTCATTCACGTGTGGATCCATGTACCAGGACTCGAGCATGATTGATATCCTAGGACCACTGCATTCAGATGCTACTTGAGGAGACATTTTATATTTTATGTCTTTTTTTGAGTCTTTTAGGTGGTTTAAGAGTTTGTCTAGACTTTTGTTATCGTACTTCCTATGATATATTTGAAAACCAAAAAAATTATAAATGAAAAACCCAAAAGGATTTTTATTTTTAGTTTATTTGTCCATTACTTTTCCAAAACTACGCTTGATCTTATTCATGATGGACATGATACGTAGGCAACCTACATAGGGTTCTATTGTATCATTTTTTTGAAAACTAAGAAAATGAAAAAAAAAGATGAAATTGTGGATGTGAGAAATGAGAGGAAAAAAAGAGTGACAATTAAAAATAAAAAGAGAGGAAGGAAAATGAGCAAGCCAAAACGTGCTAGAAAAGAAAGAAAAAAGAAGGTTGAAATGAACAAAATTGGAATAATGCCAAATGACCTTGTGACCCTCGAAGTCATTCTAGAACCGCTAATTGTTGCTAGAGGCATTGCACGAAATATGATATTTCTCTATGATAAATGTCCCAACACTAACATGTTGGCTTTGTTTTACTCCTCTTTGTTACTTTCATTATAAAAGAGGGTGGTTAGTTTGTGGTACTTTGGTGATTTGTCCATACAACACAAGGTCAAAAAGCAAGGTAGACATGGCTAGCAAAGACTTGGACACAGGAGTTGTTGACCCGTCGAGAGAGTTAGTGGAGTCAGAATCTGAATTGAAAGAGGAGATCCAAAGGCTGAAACAACAAATGTCTGAAATGTGTCAAACATGGGCCAATGGTTAAGGAAACCCCCTTTTCTAATGTTTTACCAGAGTTTACACCCATCTCGACTACTGCTACTCCGATTTCATTTTTTGATTAGTTCTATCCATTTACGTTCAATATTTATCCCAGTTGTATGACTATAGATGGAACCTCTGTTGCACACTCCCAAAGTGTGCAATTGACAACCAATCAGACAACCACTTTAGTTATGCCTGTCTTTACCATCCCACAGCCGACGGTGGTCCAGTGGAAAACTCATGAGTCATAATTTTCTACCCAACAAGAACAATACCACTCTCCTGAATACCACTCTTACCTATTTGATCTTCCTTCAAAGATTGAGAAGCCTGGCCGAAAGATAGCATCGGAAGAAATAACCTAAAAATTGAAAAGCTTAAACAACAGTTGAAAAACATACAAGGGCTGGCAGGTCAGAAGAGTATTGCCTTCAAGGATCTATGTATGTTCCCTGATGTTTGTTTGCCACTTGGTTTCAAGACTCCCAAATTTGAAAAGTATGATGGACATGGAGACCCCATAGCCCACCTGAAAAGGTATAGCAATCAACTAAGAGGTGCGGGAGGAAATGAAGAATTACTGATGGCTTATTTTGGGGAAAGCCTTACAGGTGTAGCCTCCGAATGGTTTATTGCTCAAGACACATCTTGTTGGTATGTCTGGGATGACATGGACCAGGCCTTTGTCAAACAGTTCCAATATAACATTGACATCGCCCCAGACCGTAATTCCCTTTTAAATCTGAAGAAGAAACCAACTGAAAGTTTCAGGGAATATGCCATTAAATGGAGAGAATAAGCAGCTAGAGTTAAGCCACCCATGGATGACCACGAGCTAATCATTGTCTTCCTTCAGGCTCAAGAGCCCGATTACTTTCAAAACATGATGTCCGCAGTTGGCAAATCATTCTCGGAAGCAGTCAAAATGGGAGAAATGGTAGAGAATAGCCTTATGATAGGCAAAATTATAAGTCAAACAGCTCTCAAAGATTCAAGTTAGGCTGTCCAAATTGAATCTGGTAATTTTAGTGACACGAGTGAGAAGGTTGAAGAAATCATGATGACATCAGGGTCGAGAAGAGGTCCTAGACGAACATCTCGAAGGCATGACCAGCCTCATTTGTTTTTTTTTTGATTCACCTGAGAACCCACAAAACTCTATTGCTTCATCCCAGTATGTTGTCCAAGCACCAAGACACCCCAGAAGGCGAGCACCAGCACCGCAAAATCTCTACCAGCCTCCACAAAATTTTCAGGTGCCCTATAACCCATATCTAAGCCAGGGGTATAAAGGTAAACAAAGGTTGATAGATAATTTTACACCGATAGAAGAGTCCTATGCAAGCTTGTTTGAGAAATTGAAGCATTATGACCTGATTGCACCTATTCCTCTGAATCATGTAGACCCGCATGCAAGAAGCTTTGACCATTTTAAAAGGTGTGAATACCATTCCAATGTTCAAGGGCACAATGCCGAAAGTTGTCGGGATTTGAAAGTGAAATCGAAAGAATGATTCAAGAAGGGATAATTGTGATCCAGGACAGTGACACCCAGAACATCGCACAGAATATTTCACCTGCACATGATGATGCATACTTTGTGGAGGATGCATAGTGATAGGGAGTATGAGAATCCTCTTGGAAACTTGCTGACTGAAGTTAAAGATATTGAAATTGGTGAAGGCCCCAGTAATTTTGATGTGCAACCCAATGGTTAAGATATCGAGTTGGTAATTGGAAAGACACTCCTTTCTTGGCTAGCCAGGGGGAAGTTTTGGTGGTTTATTTTATTGTCATTTCTTTTGTCCGGGTTATTTTGGGGTTGTAATCTGGACATTGTCATGTGGCTCAAACTCTTCTTCTTCTTTTTTCCTAGTTCGTTTTATTGTGGTAACTCGTCTAGTGTTATCTAGGATTGTTCCAGGGTTGTAACCCGCGTCTATTTTTCTTGTTTTGTTCAAACCCTGTTTACCATCTGTCTAATGCAATCTCCTATTTTCTGTTAATTCTAGTTAGTTTTGTTTAGGTCACTTTTCCTTTTATAGTTCTTTTCATGCCGACTCTAGTAACATGACATGCATATATAATTCTCAGTCTGATTTTGAAAGTTAGTCTAATCATGAAGCAATGACACGGTTTTTGAAAAAAGGAGGCATTTGAGGAAACAAGTAAAGATTCACGCATTCTGAGATAACCCGAAGCTTGAATTGAGTGAAAATGAGGCAATTAGTATAGGAAATCAAGAGGTTGATTAGAACATATAATAGGGGAATGTCTCTCAAGCAATTTGAGGTAGATCAGTCAGTGCTGAATTGCGCTCTTCCACATCAAGATAAGGTTGAGTCAAGTCTGCTTCGAACTGGCAAGGGTCATTCATTGGGACAAAGGTATTGCCCATGGCACTTTTTGTTTGTGATGATGTCATTAATACATATTTTCTATAATATCTTTGCTTATCTTCAATTGCATGTTTGTAATTGGCATTTTTTAAGTTTAGTATGACGAAGACATTTTATTCTGCTACCCAAATACTTTTATCCTTTCTTACCCCTTTTGAGTCCTAATTTTTTACTTCATACCCCTCTTTTGGAATCAAAAGTAGAGTTAGGAACTAGAAAAGAAAAAGAAAAAGAGAAAAAGAAGAAAAAAAGGAAAAGAAAAAAACAAGAAAAAGAAGAAAAGAAAAAAAGGAGACAAGAATAAAATTAACTTTTTCTTGAACTACGTTCGACTTGATTCTTGTCATCTCAAGATACATAGGTAGCCTTAGGGTTAGGTCACACCAAATAAAGTATTTCATAATCTCCTAAAGTCAAGAGTGGGGTAATTTTTCTTAGAAATACCATCAAAGAAAATATCCAAAAAAAAAAGCAAAAAGAAAAAAAAATATTCCCCAAACTCCGAGAAACTGGGGCAGAAGTTTTAATTTTGCCAAAAGATCTGATTTTAAAAGTTGTAATTTTGAACCCTTTCATCTTAAATTATTTTGAGCCTTCACGCCACCCTTTCTTTCTAACCCTGTCCAAAAGCCTAGATTACGATCCAAATAAAGACCTTCCGACCATTCTTTGAGGATGCCAAATCATATGGGTGGTGAAAGTATGATCTTCCTACATCATGGGTAATGCCTTGTTCTCATCGCAAAGAGAGAAAATGATAAATGAGAGAGTCATATTAGTGAAAACCCTCATGGGCACCGTAAGGCGACGGTCAGTTGAGAAAAAAAGCAAAATGAGAGAGACTTGATGGTGAAAACCCTTTGGGAACTGCAAGTAGAATAAGGATAGAGAGTCAGATAGGATAGTCGGAGAATTGAAGTCCAGTTTCATGACTCAGAGGTACAACAAGAGTTGAATATTAGACTTGCTTGAGGGATTATGCCACTTAATCCAAAGGTCCATGTCATGGTCATTAGAGTTGGTATCCACATCTGATTAGTTTCTACTTTGTAATTTTCTTGTTAGGCATCATCTCTTTCCATTATCCCTTATTTTGTTCCTCTTTTTTTGTTTGAGTCCCTTCTTGAGCCTGTTTGGTCAGAACAAGTGAGAAATGACTTCAAAATTTGCTACCAGCTTTCCAATTGCTCAAAATGGATTTGGCTAGCACATCAAAGCGATATAAGTCAAGGAAAAGTGGTATGTGCATTGGTAACAATCAACATGCTTTGGGATTCATGTGAAATGCAAGGGTTTGGTAATTGTCGATTCATGAGCAAAATGCAACAGATACAGGATATAGAGATCGAATGGAGCAGATGTGTTTCTGTGTTAAGGGTTGAAAGAAAATGGATAGTCGATATAGGAAATATCTTCCAAGTTGAAATCAAAGTTATCTTGGCAAGTGCAGAAGCAGTCTCCTTCAAGGTTAAGGCCACAAACTAACCATCACATTTTAAACTCACAAGTTTTCTTTCTTTGAAACAGGAACAAAGTAGTGCAATCAAGTTGGTTCAAAAACAAGAAAAAAAAAAGAAAAGAAAAGAAGAAGAGAATAGCCGACAAAGGGAAGTTTCTCAAATCTTTGCCCTTACCTGTCTTGCTAGTGTGCATAAAATGTTGCCATTTATCTTCACATTTTTTTCTCCTAGGATAAAAAGTCCTAGCCTGATGGATTCCCTCTCCCCCCCCCCCCCCCCNTTTCACCTAAGATAGAAGACCTAGTCTGATAAACTTTCTCCTAGGATCAAAATCTTAGTCTGATGAATTTTTCTCCTAACATAAAAGACCTAGTCTGATGAATTTTCCCAAGGATTGAAATCTCAGTATGATGAATCTTTCTCCTAAGATAACAAAAAGAGACCTAGTTTGACGAACTTTCTCCTAGGATCAAAATCTTAGTCTGATGAATCTTTGTCCTAAGATAACAAAAGGGACCTAGTTTGATGAAATTTCTCCTAGGATAAAAATCTTAGTCTGATGAATCTTTCTCCTAAGATAAGAGACCTAGTCTGATGAATTTTCTCCTAGGATCGAAATCATAGTCTGATGAATTTTTCTCCTAAGATAGAAGACCTAGTCTAATGAACTTTCTCCTAGGATAGAAATCTTAGTCTGATGAATTTTTCTCCTAAGATAGAAGACCTAGTCTAATGAACTTTCTCCTAGGATAGAAATCTTAGTCTGATGAATTTTTATCCTAAGATAGAAAACCTAGTCTGATGAATTTTCTCCTAGGATAGATCTTTAGTTTTCTTAAGTTATTAATCTTTAGTTTTCTTGAAATCAGGGGTCCCTCCTGGAGAATAGGGTCAGTTTTACTTTATCCAAGCTTAGTTTATAGTTTTCCGCAAGCTCAATCTCAAATCTAAGAGACACACTTCCTAGTCTGGGTCATTCAGGTTCTATTCTTAGCAGATGCACTTGCTACTCAAATATTCTTGATTTGATTCACAGGAGACGCACATTCCAGTCAAGTCTTTAGTTTTACTCTCATCATTGCATCAATAGCATAGGTGATTTAAAATTTTTCTAACAACTCACAAATCTTCCTAGTATAAACTAGGGCAAAATTTTTTATTTATTTTGTTATTTTGATTGCAGGCGCCCACCTGGAGAATAAGGGAATTCGTTTCGAAATTATTTCAAGTTTTGACAACCAAGCACCCACCTGGAGAACAAGGGAACATAGTTTGATTTTTGGCAATCAGGTACCCACTTGGATAACAAGAGAATACATTTCAAGTTTTCACATCAAGCGCCCACCTAGAGAACAAGGGAATACACTTCAACTTTTGGCAATCAGGCGTCCACATGGAGAACAAGGAAATACAGTTCAAGTTTTAGCAATCAGGCACCCACCTGGAGAAAAAAGGAATAAAGTTCAAGTTTTAGCAATCACGCACCCCACCTGGAGAATAAGAGAAGTCATTTCAGAATCCAATTAAAGTTAGAAGTAGCAGAAGCTCGCGGCAAGAATGCGAGTCAACAGTCCAAGATGATCAAAAGAAGTAATCTCAATCCAGAATTAAAAAAAAGTAAGTGAATCCAAAATGCAGAAGGTAAAACAAGAGGTGGATTGCTCAAGACATGACTAAAGTCACAAGCATGGTGTGTACTATTTTGATCCAAAAAACTGAAGAAAAATGAACAAGCATATGCAACTAGCAAGCGTCAAGGTTCAAATCTAAAGTCTGCATGATGAACGATTCAAGACTCAAGATCAAGCTTCAGAAGACTTATGGATAGGAATCTTGTAACTTATAGTTGACAGGCTTAGTTAGTCTTTTTTATTTTTTGATTTTGAAATAATAACAAGACCGCGGACCGAAACCTCGACAGAACGACACCTCGACTGCTCTCCACTTCAGTACACTCCATCACCCCATTCACTTCTGAACTACACGTGACCTGATTCCTTTATAGTCAATGATATGTAGGCAAATCAGATACAAGGGCACGATCACATTCTCTTCCTTTCTCTTAGTTTTTGGTCTCTTAAATAAGGGTCGGGTCAAAAAACATGTCTTGTCGTTCTTTGCCTGAAAACTCTTCGTGTTTCCAGTCAAAGAGGGGCAACTGTAGATATGTAATTTTTGACCCTCCCTAAGATTTTATATATTTTAGCATTTAAATATTTAGTCTAGGTCTAGTATCGTTATTTTAACAAGTTTTGACTATTTTACTTTATTTTAAGAACAAAAATTAAAAATTACAAAAATAGTTCCATATTTGTCTATTTAATTCACGTATTAGATATTGCTAGAAGGATATATTCTTTTAACCTATTTTATTTTAATATAATTCAAAAATACAAAAATAGTTACACTTTGTTTTCAAGGATTTTAGTGTTTTTGGTAGTAGTATTATCTTAAATTTGCGATGATTTTAATCAAATCTTGTTATTATTTTAGTTTGACATTTAAAAAATATAAAAAAAATGGTTTCATATTTTATATATAATTTAGTTTAGTTAATTAGATAGATTTTTGTAATATGTAGTATATTTAGCTTATATTAAAAAATATTTAGCTAATGTTTGGACATTTTTCTTTTAGTCCAGTTTTAAAACCCAAATATGAAGCCCAGCACCCTTTAACTCATCCGCTCTTTTTAATTTAATCCTAGTCATTCACTCTCTTTCATCTAATCGTCAAAACTAATACCCACCCACATATATATACCTAATTACAACCTAAAACAAAAACCCCAAGAACACCCTGAACCCTTAGAGCTGCCCCCGCCCCCATCTCCTCACTGCCGCCGCCATTGTCACCTAACCTTATTACCGCCAGCCACGCTACTCGTCGGAACAAGACCTTGCTGTCAACCAGCCCTCAAACAAGCAACGAACACCCCTAAACAGATCCCCATCGTTACCCTCACCCAAAGGACCCCTAATCTAAAAAACCAAAGTAGCCGTCGCTCATCACCTCCCTTGCCGAAATTAACCACTGGTGAGTGACGCTTCATCAGTAGCTGATACCAAACTCGCCTTCCTCACACTCGTCGGAGCGCCACTGCCCTCCTCCAAACGACCGGTCACTCCATCCTCGAATGAGCACATCCACGAGCTCATCTTTTAATCATTGTCCCTCTCACCACCCCAGCACCGAAACTGCTGAACTCCCCATCTCAACCATTTTTCTGTTACATTCTCATCCAAATTTGTCTCCTTAAGCCAGTTTTCCAACTAGGAATAGAGGCGTTTTTTGTTTTATTTCGCTACTGATATATCTAACCTAGACCATCAGTTGGTTTCCTTAACCTCTTCTTTGGCAAAATCTCAATTTGTTTACAAACTTAGAGCATAATTTTGGGACGCCTGCATTTTCATTCAAAGACTTGGTTATTTGGGTTTCTGGTGCAAGTGAGGGATTTATCAGTGGATTTTTGTTGAATGAATGAATTGGTCGGATCTTTCTTGTACAACTGCTGTAAATTTTGCAATCACTAATTTCCAACAAAATTGAAGTCTATTTGAGTCCGTTCAGTCGAGGTACCATACGAGGTTGAGAGTCACCGTTTCCATTAGCCTTTTCATTTTCGGTTCCGATATTGGTCGCGATTTTATCTGCTTATGAATGTCTAAGTCATCCTAGCATTCGAATTTCAGATTTAATATCAAGGTCCATTTCTTATACCATTTTATTTCATCTCACTATGCTAGTTGATGATATGTGTTGATTGTTTTGTTTATGGCTCTTCTCTTATTTGTTTAGTTAGTTCTATGATAAATTGGATGAATACTGGAGTCATTAGGTGGATAATTGAAAGGAAAAATGGATATTGTGCACTGTTGAAAGATTCAGCATGTCATTGAGGTGATCCTTTTGAGTTAATTCAAATGAACCAAATTAATCAAAAGAAAAAGAACAATTGAGGGGCTCGTGTTGCAGTTTCATTGCCTTTAAATCTATTTTATTTAATTAAGAATCGCTAATAGCATGTTTAGGCCGACCACACTTGCGTAGGCAAGTCTTAGGATTTTTGTTAGTTTTGAGTCGAGAGGTCATCCCTTTAGTTAAGGGGAATGGCCCGAAAGATTTATATATATATTTTTTATTCTGGGGAATGCCTCGTAGTATTCTGTAATTGGAGACCGAAAGCGAACTCGTAGTACCTTTATTCTCATTTTATTTTTATTTTTATCTTTATTTTATTAGGTGGGGATGACCTCGAGCCTCTTGTGTCCTCTTGTGTGTTTATTTCGTTTTGTGTGTTTTTGCCTCAATTAGAATATCCTTCAAAGCCGATTTGATCATGTACGAAATCGTAATTTTCACGGGACTTCGGGAATGCCTAACACCTTCTCCCCGAATCAAATGAACCCCCTTACCCGAATCTCTGGTGTAGGTCCAAAGTTATTTAAAAGAAAAGTTATATTTAAAAACGGTGACATGGCACACCAAAACCAATGTTAATCCAAAGTTAATCCTTTTGAACATAATTTTTTGTTACGTTCTAATTGAAAAACCCCTTTGAGCTTCATAAATCACTTTTATTAATTTAGGAGGGTTAGTGAAGTTGGTAAAAAAGGGGTGTGACAACCCCCCCCTCAATATTTTTTTTTGTATTTTTTATTTTTTTTTATTTTTCTGCATCACCAACCCACCCCCAACACCCCCGCAAAACCCCCTCAAAATATTTTTTTTACTTTTATTTTTTATTTTTTATTTTCAATTTTCTTCTTTCTACTTTTTCGTTTTTCTGCACCATCCATCCACCCTTCAACCCCCAAAATATTTTTCTACTTGTAATACTAATTTGTTATTTAAGAAAATATACTTTGATTCTCAGAATATTAATAGTATTTATTTACTTTTTATACATAGGCGTATAAAAGGTAAAAATTATTTTTTTTTATGCAAGATGAACATGGATCTAAAACATGGGTCAAGTTGGGCGGTTGGGCTATGACACATTGTTTAAGCCATCTTGACCCAGTTCATTTTAGCCCAAGTACATTTTGAGTTGGGTTTGACAATGACCCATTTATTAACCTAACACATCTTGACTCGCCCAAATTCAGTCCAACCGCCCATTAGCCACCCCTATGATAAACCATTACACCCTTGTAAAAAGAAGTAGGCACTCTTCAGTCCAAAAATAAGAAAATAAGTGTTTCTAAAAAATACTTCCCCCGTTTCGATTTGTTTGCGCCTTTTCAGAGTACGATGATCAAATTGACTGATATTCTGCATGAATTAGGACATAATCCTTAAGTTATTTGAAAAAAAATATATATATTTAGATATTACATAAAAGTACGTACTATAAGTTATAATAGTTAATAATTTAATATATTTAAACACTATTTACAAATCGACGATAAAAGATTTTGTCTGGCTTCCCAAATAGTGTTATGATAAAATTTTTTTAAAGAGAAAAAGTATGTTTTCTTTAAATAGAAAAAATACGTATTTTCAAAGGTTACATGAATATAAGTCGTGCCAAATAATTTAGCATTTGATTTCTGGATAAAGTTTTATATTGTTAATTGCATGAATTATACTTGTTTGACCAGCCTTTTGGAAAATTGTAGTAAGTGTTTTAGAAAAAGTACTCACATTTAAGGATTAAAGTATTTGATTATGCTTTTGAGAGTGAAAAATTTTAGCCCGCGCCAGAACTAATGTATTTGATAATTCAAAAAATGTATAAATATATATATATATATATATATATATATATATATATTTA
>MU715038.1:48761-83052 GCA_026770625.1 Nicotiana glauca
TTTAATAGCGGCTATACATTGTCATTTTTTCAAAATATCTTTGAGTAATAGCGAAGAGGGCTCTATGCTAAAGAGACGGTTTGTTGTAAAAATATCACGGTATAGTCAGTTTTCGGACTGGTCATTCAAAAATAGCCACTATTTTGCTGCAACAGAGACCGGTCCAGCATTATATACTGGAGTTCGGTGCACCTGTGTATGAATTTCAGCATATTATGCTGGAGTGGTATACTTTGCTGACTCCAGTATAATATACTAGAGACTGGAGCACCGATGCTCCAAACTCCAGTATATTATACTGGATCGGTATACTTGCTGGAACTCCAGCACAATATACCAGCGTGTTTTTTGGGTTTTGAACAGTGTTTATGCTCAGATTTAACTTTACATGTAAAGTAGCTAAATTTTAATTACTTTTGAAACTGGGCTATATTTGAACGACCAGTTATAAATCTAACTATTTTTGAATTTCACCCCTATTTGTCTTGTTGTTGGGCTCCATGCTGAGGGAAAGTTCGATCGCCGGCCCAAGATATATTATGCTGGATCTGTATACTTGCTGGTATTTCAGTATATTATGCTAGAGTTTTAGTATAATTATGCTGGAACTCCAGCACAATATACCAGTGTATTTTTCGGGTTTTGAATTGTGTTTACGCTCAAATATATTTTTACAGGTAAAATGGCTAAATTTCAATTACTTTTGAAATTGAGTTATTTTTGAACGACCTTGTAAATCTGGCTATTTTTTAATTTCACCTCGGTTTGTCTTGTTGTTGGGCTCCCTGCTGAGAGCAGGTTCGATCGCCGGCCCAAGATAGAAAAATAAAACCAAAATTATTAAACCAAATATGCCCCCACGCAGGATTGAACTACGGACCTTCAGTTTACAAGACTGACGCTCTACCACTGAGCTATAAGGGCTTCCATGTATTACGGATCCTCGTTTTATTATTTGACATATGGCTATTCAGTATTACTTTTATGCATCTTTTCGCATACGGTATCGTGCGTCATTCATTTTCATTCTTGAAGAAAGTTCCTTTCTTATTTTCCAAATTTCATCATTTTAAGTTTTCTTTCTTTGTCCGGTGAAACTAAAGTGAAATTAGTTTACGGGGGCGACAATTTGAGCTCAAACTCATTTGACCCGTTCAACCAGTTTAAGGTTGGGTCGGTCATTGACCTGCTTATTTGTTAAGCTCAGTCTATTTTGATCCAACCCATTTCAACCATTTATTAAAGTTGGACTGATTTTTAGTTCAAATTGATCCATTGATAATTTTGCTAAAATTATCTTTTTTTTTTTGTTTGATATTTTATATATGACCATAAAAAAGAAATAAAATCTTATTTGATAATAAATAATTCATAAGAAAATAACAAAGTTTGATAGAGTTGGGCGGGTTATGTTATGATCCAAATTTTAGCCCACTTTGACCCAGCCCAAGTAAACTTTGACCCACCTAAAATCAGAGCAACCCATCCATTTGACACCCCTAAAATTTTCATATTCTATAAATTTTATTCGAGTTATTATACTAGATTTTTAGTGTGAGTTGATCATCATAGAAAAGTTGGCCTACTCTTTGGCAATTACTGGCTAACATGTTTTCATTCTAATAATTACATTTGTTTATCTGTTTTATGCATTAGCTTTGGTATATTATCCAACCAAAAAGGAACTTCCATTGAAATTAGTTGTCCCTGTCATGTATGTGTTGTTATTCTGATGAAAAGCTAATGCAAATGCAAGCAATGAAACATTATTACGTTCTTAAAATTGCACATATGTTGCGCTCTATTCTCTTTTATGATGGAATTCATTTATGTGATTTAGAATCGTTACAACATGCATGCTGCTACAATTGCTGAAGATTACTATAGCATTGTCAAAATAGAAGCAACTCATCTAGAGATGTTTAAGGTACGTACTTGAGCAAATGCAAAAATTATGCATTTCTTCTTGCACACTAAGCGATGGAAAAATGGATCATTTTATGCTAATTTAATATGTGCGTATTATGTGATCCTCTCAATGAGTATATCACAGACTTAATAACATAGGATATACAAATTTTACTGGAAATACTAGTTTGGGAAAATGAATGAAATGCGTTTTATCTGCATTTCATTCAAAATATTTTGATTTTTGATGAAAACAGTGAAGTAAAAAGCTAATAGGCCGCAAAATACCATCCTACATTTTCATGAAAGCATTAATGTCGTCGGTGGATACTGAACTTTATTTGATTATTATAAATTTATAACCTTTGTTTAAGCACACTATCTCTTAGAGTTAGAGTACATTTCCAGATTTTAGCTATGATTATAGTCTCCAAGTGTTGTAAAAAGAATTAGCAGGTCACATATTAATTTTATCTGTTTCTGTTCGATGCAACACTTAAACCTAGTTGCTTTCCAAGTAAGATTCTTTCATATGCATATTACATCACTTTCATCGTTTTGGTTGCACCTTTTAATTAAGTTCATGTTGCAGTTTCTTTATTTCCACATTATATATTGGTTTGAATGTTTTCCTGCTATTTTTGGAGTTACATATAAGTAAGCATATTATCAGTACAGATGGAATTGTATTTGTGCACATGGCTTATTTAATAGACAGATAATTAGTTAGTTAGTTAGTTAGATGGTTATTAGCTGTCAAATAGCTATCATTAGTTGAAGTAGTTGGACTGTATATACATATCCCTACTGTAGCTGAAGCAATGTAACAATATCATTTTCTCAAATCCTTTTCTCTCTTCTCCTCTCTAGCTTTCTCTATACGTCCTCCCATGGATGAACATTGTTCTCATCCACAATTTAACATGGTATCAGAGCAGCCGATGATGTTTACTCGCGCAATTTGATTTCAATTGCACGATTTCAATCGCACATATGTCCGCTACTTCTTCAGTTTCTAGTTTTTTTGTGGTGCTACAATGGGGGCTGACTCGACAACTGAGGAATAGACACTTACATACACACATCCTCTATACCTTGGCTCTTCTAACACTCCAAGCGTAGTTTTGATTCCGATTAAGCTTACCGGATCTAAAAGCTATGTGCTTTGGAGTCGAACGATGAATATCACTCTTTTGGGGAAGATAAAGCTGGGGTTCGTGAGTGGTACTTGCACAAAGGAGACCTGTAATTCAGAATTGCATGAGCAATGATAGACTTGTAATGATATTGTACTCTCATGGATAACAAATACTGTATCCACCGAGATTTTGAGTGGAATTGCTTATTCTACAAATTCTCACCTACAGGTTCTGAGAGAGAGGTTTGACAAAGTCAATCGCATGCGCGTCTTCCAGCTACACAGAGCCATCAAGCATTATCTCAAGGTGCTGACTCTGTATCCACTTATTTTACGAAATTGAAGAGTTTAATTTATAGACTTAATATGATACTATGGTGCCAACTCCCAATTCCAAAGACTATATGGATCATATGCCAAAGGTTATTACAGTTTTTTAGTGGCTTAAATGATTCATATGATTCAGCAAAGAGGCAGCAGATTCTGCTGAAGTCTAGTGTTCCCTCACTTAATCAAGCATATTCTATGATTATTGAGGATGAAACCCACAATTTACCCAGTTTAAATGCAACATGAATTAAATCAAGTCTGATGGCTGTGCAAATAGTCAAGGGAAGGGGTACAAAGCAAACGACTTTTTATGCAATGTGAATATTGCAACCTAAAAGGACAAACTAAGGTGAATTGTTATAAGCTAATAGGATACTCTACAGGCTTAAAGTAAGAAGAAATTAGGACAAGATTCCAGTAGTTCTGGAACTCAGCAAGGGGGTCTGTACAGGAGACCACGACAACAACAAGCTTTAGCAGCTATGAATAATATGTCTGGGAATAGTGATATTCCATTGTCAAACTTTGAGGGAAAGGAACCTATTGTAGGAGATTTTGCAGTATCAACAGATTTTGGCATTGCTAAACAAGGACATTAGAGATAGTCATGCAAATTTGGCAGGTAATGATATATGTTTCATGTCATAGATTCAGAAAAGTGACTGGATTGTGGATTCTCGTGCTACACACCATGTCGTTGCAAGTCTAGATATGATATTAAATGGCATTAATGTAGATGCCTTACTAATTAAGGATAAGGTTAGTTTACCTACTGGAGATAAGGTGTAGACATGTAATTTTTGACCCTCCCCGAAATTTTATACATTTTAGCGTTAAATATTTAGTTTAGGTCTAATATCGCTATTTTAACTAGTTTTGACTCTTTAACTTTTTTTTTATTACAAAAAATAAAATTACAAAAATATTTGTCTCTTATTTAACTAATTGATATTTTATTAGTTACTTTTAGTTTATCTACCTTTCATAAAATTAAAAAATATACAAATAAATAGTTTCACTTTTAGTATTTAGTTTTATTTTAGTTTATTTTAATTAAGAGTGATTTTTATATTTTATAAATATATTATACTTTTTAGAATAAGATTTGAGATTTTAGCTAAAAGAGTTTGAACAACCCCAAAACTAGTCTCATTCTTGAATTTTCTTAAGCAATTTTGGATCAACCCAATTACCCTTAGCCCGAATAACCTTAGCCCATTACCCCATCCTTAACCTAGATCCTTCAACACCTAAACCTCTAAATATCATCCGTTTCCACGCTTAAAACATCCCCTAAGAATGGCAGCCCTTCGGAGATGAAGGAACTTCCATTTTCAAAAAAACTAAAGATTGATCCTTCAATAATTTTTATTTTTTTAACATCACAAAAACGGCCAAAGGAAGAAACTCACAGAAACTACGTACTACTAGAAATTCCAAGCCAATTTCACATTTTGTTCAAAAATTTCCGAAGATCTATTGATCACCAACATATTATAGTCTATTTCATTCAAAGGCCAAGATTTTTTTTGCTACTTATTGGAATCGGCCTTTATCTTCTAAGACAGAAGTTTGCCTCTGTGCATTACTCCAGCAAAGCAGGTGAAATAAGGTGTTCGAATTTGGTTTTGTTAAGGTCGTAGCTGTAGTTCGCGGCCAAGCTGGAGTGGCTGTTGGGTAGAGTTCCGGCCAAATATTCCGTTTGCATTCAAAGTTGGTTGAAGCTTTGCATTATTATTCAAGGATGAAGATTCAATATTAACATGAAAGGAAATTTCGCCATTAAGGTTCATTCTTCTGCTCCCGTTTACATTTTAATTGCTATGTTATGAATATACCGTTTTGAAGTATAGAACCTGCGAAGATTATTCATTGTGATATTGAGTTTTGTCACTTAATTATTTGCTTAGTTTGGCTTGTTTACTACTGAAATCATGAACCAATGTTTATGGTATGCTTGAATATTAATTGGTTATTATTGCAAAAGCTTACATCTAATTTTTGTTTTAAAAAAACAAGGAAAAAGGGGCAACGAACTAGAGTCTTTGGATGATATCATATAATATTTGGTTAGTTGTGTTGATTTTTGGTTCTGAGTTATTCTATTAATTGGCTTTGATCAATGGTTAAGCCATGAGGCCATGTCATGTTGAATCATATTCTTGCTTAATAATTGGACTTGAAGTAATCTTGGTTATGTTTAATCACTAGCCCCTCAACGACCTGCAATGTAGATAATCTTCTTAACTGCAACCATAGATAAGTAATACACATTTCTACAATAATTTCTATAACTCTTGGCCTTACAATAATCTCAAAGTAGGAAATAATTCATGAACATCATAGCTTGCTTTAGGCGCAATTAATAAATAAATCTTCATGACTATGGGTACAATTCCCGTGACATAGTTGTGATACTTAATCCCCAATTCGGATGTGCATTTCATGTGACCTGACCATAACTTCTAACAATAATAATAAAATAAATATGTTTTAAATCGTGGGTGCATTTTATGTGATACGATTCACAATATGTATAAAATTAAACGAGTGCGCTACATCGCGATATTTAAATAAATTCCTTAATTGTTTTAAATAAATAAAAGCGGTTAAAAAGTAAAAAAATTCACAATAGGTTTCAAATATGTATTAATCAGATAATTTGACCAATTATTAATAGTTGAGAGATCGTGCTAAAATCACGGAACTCGGGAGTGCCTCACACCTTCTCCCGGGTTAACAGAATTCCTTACCTGGTCATCTGTGTTCACGGACCAAAAATAGAGTCAATTTCCTCGATTTGGGATTTAAAATAAACTGGTAACTTGGGACACCGTATAATTATCTCAAGCAGCGACTTTGAAATAAATAAATAATTCTTGTTCGATTAATGTCACTTCAATTGGAAAAAAAAGGAGGTGTGTCAGATCTGACGACTCTGCTGGGGACAAGAACCCAGAACTTCTGTTTCAGGGTTCAGAATTCAAGCTTAGAATAACTGTTATACATGGTGTTGGCCCAAGTAAATGTGAAGTTTTAAAGACTGACAAAAAAATTGAGACATGGACCAAGTCCATCTCGTGAGGCACAATTGTGATCAACCCAAACATGTGAGATGCACGTGAAGGAGATAAACCTAAGTTATCATAAGTGATATCTCCTGAACATGATCGAAAAGATTGCATATGGGATAAGGAGAAAGACCCCTCACACAAAGAAAACACAATTTAGGAAAAGGATAAGAGTTAGAGTATGAGATCAACTAGAACTCTTCCACCATGGAAGAGTAGCATCTATGGATATAAATGGATATTCGAAAACCGACTAAATCGACCGAACAGTACCGCACCACATCAAACCTATTCTTAGGTTTCTTTTAAAGAAACTGTAGGTTTTTATGTAAATCTATAACCGTACCGATAATTGGGATAGGTTTTTTATTATGTAAAAATAAACCGAAAAACTACCAAACTGTACCGAATAAATTTTATGTGCGAAAAATATATTTATATAGAAGCTTAAAACTAATAAAGCATTAATTTTTTCATTGGGCCTTGGAATTATGAAAAATGTTATAAGCCAACAAGTAATTAAACTCAAAATACTAATTCCTAAAACCTATTATCCTACTTATACTTAAACTAAGTAATTTCAAGTATCTTTATTGAGAAGACACAAAGTATTCAGCGATTATGAGTAGCAAACTATAATTTATTGAATATGTTTCCTTTCATATAATTTAAATTTATTTTTTTTAATATTTAATATCATATAAACTTTATTTTTGAGTCTCAGCTTGGTTAATATATTTCCCCCTCGTGTGATTAATATTTTCTTTGTTCTTACTTGGTTTCTTTTACGTTGTTGTCGAATAGTTGACGTATCTATACATTTTTCATATTTTTTACTTCATCACCTTTTAAACAGTAAAAATGTCTAGAGATATTTGCTAAGTCCTATAAAAGAACGCATGTTATTGCATTATACTTTTACTGGTGTATTTTATATGACATTTAAAAAATATCAAAAATTAACCGAACCGTACCGATACCGAAGTAAAACCGACATGATTGGGGTAGTTCGAAAAGTCTAATTTTGGTTATGCATAATAGAATAATCGAAAAATTAGTATGGTACAAATTTTATAAAATAACAAGCTGAACCGAACCATTGACACCCCTAGTAGCATCTGTATCCTAGTCAATCTATAATTACTAACCCCATCAGTGTTGTTTTCTTTTACAGGCAATGCATTTAAGGAGAAGTTAAATGTAAATTGAGAGCAAAATAGCAAAGCAATTTTGCAAGCATTTTATGTATGTTTCATACGTGCAATCCTGAAGCAACTTAAACCAGATAGAAGAACCAGTTCCAAGTGTCTATCTTTTACTCTAGTTCAATTGTAGTAGGTGATTTTACATTGTACCTTTCGATTTTTATAGAAGCAATTGTATTAGGTACTTAGAGTGTTCAAGTTAGATTTAACTTGAAGTTTTTGCAGCAGTTGAGGCTGTGAGCCACAACGAGATTAGAGTTAATCCTAGGTTTACGAAAGAGTTTTTATAAATGATGTTTTTGGCTCAGTGATTTTAGTGGAAGTTTGGAAAAATTCTACTGAGTAGTAGGACGTGATTTTTTTATCTTTTGAGCCAGGTATTTTCCATATAAAAATCTTTGTGTTCTTTATTTTCTTTACTTATTATTCTGCAAACAGTAATCGTTGAAACACATAGAAGAACCTGGTCCTTCTATAATCAAGTTAAGCAAAAATTAGATACCATACAAATTACCATCCCTTTTGTGTGGTATTGAAGTATAAAACATCATTTGATATCAGAGCAGGTTATCCTTGAAGATGTTAACACCTTAGTAACAGATCAAGATGAGTGCACCACCTAGAAACTGGGAAGGGCAATCCACTGGGCCACAACTCTTTAATGGTCAGTACTATTCTTGGTAGAAGAATATGATGAGAGACCACATCATAGGAGAAGACTATGAACTCTGGTATATAGTCATTGATGATCCCCTGGCTACTACAAAGAAGAATGCCAAAGGAGTGGACGTGCCAAAGACAAGAGCTCACTGCACTACTGAAGATTTGAAGAAATGGAAAAAGAATGCCAAGGTCAAGAAATGGCTTAGGTGTGGACTAGGTCTAGACGAGTACAGCAAGATTCAAAGATGTACCATAGCTAACGAGATATGGGACACTCTACAAGTGGCCATGAAGGAACTTCTCAAGTAAAGAGATCAAAAGGAACACTTTATATTCTCAATATGAGAATTTCACCATGAAGGAAGGAGAAACTATCCAGGATATGTACACACGGTTCACAACACTAATAAATGAACTTAAGTCTCTTGGAAGAATTATCTTTGAAGAAGACAAGGTTGAGAAAATCTTGACAAGGGTTCTGCCAGTATCTTGGGAAACCAAAATCACTGCTATTCAGGAATCAAAGAACATTGATACTCTCAAGTTGGATGAGCTAATTGGAAATCTCGCTGCCTATAAACTGAGAAGCCAAACCATGAAGATGGATGCACCCAATAAATGAAGGAGCCTGGCTCTGAGAATAGCTAAAGGTGCAAACCTAGAAGATGATGAAATGGCCATGATCACAAGGGATTTCAAGAAGTACCTGATGAGAGGAAAGGGTTCTTCAAGAGGTACAACCTTCAACAAACCAAGGGTTCCTGAGAAACAGACCAACGAGGGCTGCTACAAATATGGCAAGACTGACCACATGATCAAGAATTATCCTCAGTGGAAAATCGAATGGAAGAAGGAAATAGCTGAACGAAGGAACATGAAGAATGAACAAGTTCAACCCAAAAGGAACAAAGGATCAACAAAGGCTATGGTTGCTTCTTGAAGAGAAAGCTCAGATGAGGATTTGGAAAATGAAGCTGGAGATGAACACGCACTTATGGCCATTGGAGAATCAGATGATGAACAAGAGGTAAGTATGATTCATCTCAAAGACAAGATTAAATCTTTGTCTAAAGAAAGGTTATCTGAATTATTGCTAGACTTCATTGATGAGTCTGAGGTAATAAATAATGAGAAGGAACAACTTTCTAGGGAGTGTGTCATCTTAAAATCCAAGCGCAAAAATCTAGAATCTAGGGCTAGTGAGAGTGATAGTAAAAATACTGAGTTGAAGAACCAGGTTCTTAAACTTGACACTAATGTCTTAGAACTTAGATTTTAAATCTTAAAACTGAAATTAGGAACAAGTAAAAAGAAGGCTGATCACACACATATCACCTTAGAAGAAAATCTAAGAAAAATGAAGGATGAGTTGTACAAGAAAAATGAAGAAATAAGAGCCTTAAAAGAAGACCTGGGCAAGGTAAAGCATGAACAAGACAGAATTTGCAAATAGAATAAGTCTTCTGATGCTTTATCCTGGCTACAAGACCACCATAGTAGCAACAAGAGAGGACTTGGCTATGGGACCCCAGCACCTAAGTGGAATCCAAAAAGCAAGTATATCACACTTCATGAAAACAAAATCTGCACACATTGTGGCAAGACTGATCATTACAAAAGTGAATATAATGTATAAGAAAAGGCCAGTCAAAAGAACAAAACCTTTGTTCAAGAGAACAATAGGCTTCCTGGATGGGCCAAAAGGAATTTGATTCATCCTTTTGCCTATAGAAAGGGACCCAAACTAGTTTGGATTCCTAACCCCTGATTTTGTTTTGCACGTCCAAGTGAAGGGAAGTAGCCAAATATGGTACATAGATAATGGCTGCTCAAAACATAAGACTGGAAGAAAAAACCAGTTCCTTTCACTTGAGGACTTAAAAGGAGGGAATGTCTCCTTTGGAAATGAGAAGAAAGGTGAGATTATTGGGGTGGGAAAGGTAGGTAAGACAGACTCACATTCCATTGAGAATGTCTACTTGATAGATGGTTTGAAATATAGTCTAATCAGTGTATCACAACTGTGTGACCAAGGTAACTTGGTAGCATTCACATCTACAAAATGTTTTGTGAGTAATCTTACCACTGACAAGATTGTTTCGTAGGGAAAAAGAGTTAACAATATTTACATTGTAGATTTGTCCTCTCTTTCAGAAAAGGAACTCACGTGCTTGAGTGTGTTGGACAATGATCCCCTCCTGTGGCACAAAAGACTTGGTCATGCAAGTCTGAATCAACTCAACAAATTAGTCTCCAAGGACATGATGATAGGATTACCTAACATCAAGTTTAAGGAAGACAAAGTTTTTGAGGCTTGTTCAAGGGGGAAGTAGGTAAGATCCTCTTTTAAAAGCAAGAAGATGGTAAGTACAACCAAGACAATGGAACTAGTCCATATGAATCTTTGTGGTCCAATGAGAACATTGAGCAGAGGTAGTAAGAAATATGTGATGGTAATTGTTCATGATTACTCTAGGTTTAATTGGGTATTGTTCTTAACATCTAAGGATGAAGCATTTGACATGTTCACTGCCTTTGTTAGAAAAACTCGAAAATAACTAGGAAATCAACTTGCATCAATTAGGTCTGATCATGGAACTGAATTTGAAAATGCTAAGTTTGCTAAATTTTGTGATGAGCATGGTAAAGATCATAATTTTTTTCCACCTAGGACTCCTCAAAAAAATGGAATAGTTGAAAGAAAGAATAGGAATCTTGAAGATATGGCTAGAACTATGCTTATTTCTAGTAAACTGCCTCATAGCTTCTGGGCGTAGGCTGTAAATACTGCATGTCACATCATAAAGGTGCATGACCAGACCTCTTGTCGAGAAGACTCCCTATGATTTACTTAAAGGGATAAAACCAAATATATCCCATCTTAGGATATTTAGATACGAGCACTTTTTGCATAATAATGGAAAGGACTCCCTAGGTAAGTTTGATTGCAAAAGTGATGAGCTAGTATTCTTGGGATATTCTTCACATAGCAAAGTTTATAAAGTGTATAACAAAAGAACTTTGTGTGTAGAAGAAAGTGTACATGTAGTTATTGATGAAACTAACATTCTTTTTGAGATACATAAACATGAAGATGAAGCCATTGGGCTGATAAGAGACTTAAGTGAAGTCACAACTCAAGCTGAAGAGGCATCAAAAAAAGGAACATGTAATGGTATAGGTTCTTCCATCCGGGGCAACCTGACAGGGGGAACTGAACAAAGAAGAAATGAATTTAATTCCCAAATAAAACCTGTTCATGAGACTATTCCTCAGTAACAAAACATGGGAGAAACTCCAAGAAGAAATCAGTTGGTTGTGAAACCTTACAAGTATCAAAGTTCTCATCCTATTGAGAACATCCTTACTGATCCAACTTCTGGAGTCAAAACCAGATCTCAATTAAAAAATCTGTGTGGTTTTGATGCATTCTTATCTCTTATTGAACCCAAAAATGTTGCTGAAGCTTTGCAGGATGTAGATTGGGTGAATGCAATGCAAGATGAACTCAATCAGTTTGAAAGAAGTCAAGTGTGGCATATAGTCGCAAAACCCAAGGACAGGTCAGTGATTGGCAGTAAATGGGTCTTCATAAACAAAATTGATGAAGATGGAACAGTTACAAGGAACAAGACAAGGCTAGTGGTCCAAGGCTATAGCCAAAAAGAGGGCATAGATTATGATGAGACCTTAGCTCCAATAGCAAGACTGGAGGCAATAAGACTCATCATAGCCTTTGAAGCACACATGGGATTTACCCTTCACCAAATGGATGTGAAGAGTGCCTTCCTCAATGGATACCTAAAAGAAGAAGTTTTTGTGAAACAACCTTCAAGGTTTGAAAGTAAGGAGTGTCCAGATCATGTATACAAATTAGACAAGGCATTATATGGACTCAAGCAGGCTCCTAGAGCATGGTATGAACGTCTATCCAAATTTCTGCTTGAACATGGCTTCAAAAGAGGTAAGATTATCACTACTCTATTCTTGAGGGAAAAAGGTAAGGATATACTAGTAGTACAAATTTATATTGATGACATAATTTTTAGGACAACCACTGAATAACTGAGTAAGGATTTTGCAAAATTAATGGGGAGTGAATTTGAAATGAGTATGATGGGTGAGCTTAATTTTTTCTTAGTATTACAGATCAAACAAAATCCTAATAGAACCATGATCCATCAGCAGAAATATGCAAAGGAGTTTAAAATGGATGAATCAAAAAAAATAGATATACCCATTGCAACTGCCACAAAATTAGACATAGATGAACCTAGTTCATCTGTTGATCAAAAGTTGTATAGGGGTATGATTGACTTACTTTTGTATCTTACTGCTAGCATACCTTGACATAGTTTTTAGTGTAGGGCTTTATGCTCGTTTTCAGGCCAATACTAAAGAATCCCACTTGACTGATTTCAAGAGGATACTGAGATATTTGAAAGGCACTACTGATCTTTATCTTTGGTACCCTAAAGGTAGTAACTTTAATCTTGCAGGATATGCTGATGCTGACTATGCAGGTTTTCTTGTGGATAGGAAAAACACCTCAGGTGTGGCTCATTTTCTTGGTTCATGTCTGGTATCATGGGCCACTAAAAAGCAGAATTCAGTGGCCTTATCCACTGCCGAGGCTGAGTATGTTGTTGCTGCCTCTTGTTGTGCCCAATTGCTATGGATCAAGCAGCAACTAATGGATTTTGGCATAGAGATTGGTTGCATCCCTATTTTTTGTGATAACACTAGTTCTATAAGTATGACAATGAACCCGGTTCATCATAAAAGGACTAAGCACATAGATGTTAGACATCATTTCTTACGGGAGAATTAGAAATATAAATATTTAAATCACAAGCGGAGTCATACCAATGTTAAACACACCAGAAAATTCTATCCTTTTGCTTTTTGAACTAGTTCCGTCTGTATTAGAATTCTAACCACAAAAATTGCCTAAAATATAGGGAAGCCTAACCGTTCGTTCAACCTGCAGTTTCAGGTTGATTAGACCTCTAATTGAATACTAAAGCTACTGTTATCCATTAAATGAGTCTTTCCCTTTAAATACTCATTATTAATTCCTGCCACCCTCATAATTCAAAACCGTCAAAAACCTTTTTCACTGTAAATTTCTTTCTTCTTCAAAAGTTTAACTCACTAAATTTCTCAAGCAATTATCTATAATGATGAACCCACAAGACAACCCTGAAACTCCTCTACAACCTACTCTTTCTAATTCATCCACCTCTCCTCCACCTAGCACGACTCCTCAAACCAGGAGAAGGCGAGTAAAAATGCTTGCTCGCAAAACAGTGGCATCTGGTGTTCTGTAAAGAAATTGAATGAGAAAATAAAAGCGAGTCAAGCCCAAGATTCTGAATTTGATTCTGATTCATTCAAATCTGCAAGTTTTGGGGAAAGAACTGGGTCTTCTGACTCTGAGAAGGATCAAAGATTCCCTACTAAGGTAAGCTCTTCCTTGGCTGAAAATTTAGAAAATATGTTTGTTTTGGTTAGGCCTATCAGGGATGTCGAAATGGATGAAATAGGAAGAAGTGGAAGTAAAAAGAAAATTGCAAAAGATAAAGAGAGAGAGGGTGAATGTGTGATGTGAGGGGAAATGGGAAAGGAGTGACTGATTCCTCACCCACTTCTAAATTTCCTATAACAGCTATTTGTGGGGTTGCACCGAAAACTGTGGAAGGAAATGGCAAGAAGTCAGGGGGGAAGTAGTTCGTGAGAGGTTGCTGAGGGGTTAGTTAATCTAAGTTCACAGGGAGATGAATCTGGTTTATCAATTGAAAAGACCCTAGCAGATCTTCTGAAAAATGTAGGTGCAAGTTATGACCCAAAGAAGAGGATAACTCCAACACCAAAAGCACCCACCACTAAAAAATCTTCCAAGAAACGAAAGGCCTCATCCCCAACAACTATTGAAATTCCTTTGTCAAAGGGAAGAGCCACAAGGAGTAGAGTGAAACAGGTTGAGAGTGAATTTTAAAAGGATTTGGCAGACAACAAGAAAAAGAGGATGGACAAAGGAAATGGTACGGTTGCAGAGTCCTTTGAAGCTGTAGATATTGAGGAGATGGAACAGGTCCATCAGGAGAAAGTTACAACAATGGAGGTTCAGAACCCGAAACCCAAAACGAACAAGACTTCTTCTAAGAAGTCTTCATCTGTGTCTAAGGATGCTGAACCTCCATTGGCCAAGAGGACTAGGTCTACAATGAAACACAAACAAGTTGCAATATTTGAATATGAGGAATGGAGTGGTGAAGAAGAGAGTGATAGTGAGTATGAATAAGAAAAGTTGGCCATGTTTGGCAAAAGAAAAATTTTGAAGGGAAAATTACTGAAAGATTTGGTAGAACTACGAATGGTTCATTTGGTTGACGCTCTATCTGCTCAGGGATGGAAGGACATGGTCCTTGAGATAGATGGGAGATTGTCCATAAATGAAATCATTGAATTCATGGCAAATTTTGAGGTCAAAGATGGAAGAGTTACAAGCAAAATCAAAGGCGTTCAAGTGACCTTTGATGCAGAGAAGCTGGGAGATATTCTTGACATACATGTTGAGGGATATGATGACTATATTAGACAAAGATGGCCAAGTGTGGATTCCCTTCCTTATGACCTTGCAATCACTAGGAGATTACGTAGTGTTGAAGTGTACAAGAGTGAGATGAAACCACAACACAAAGTCATTTTTGAGTTTGTCAACAAGTGCCTACTGTCCAAGCAGGAGAGAAGGCATATTTCTAACTATATGGACTTGGTTCTGATGGAGTGCCTTGAAAGTGGAAGGCAAATTAACTGGCATGCATTCATCATCAAGCTACTAGACAAGGTCATCAACGACTCCAAGGGTCATGCCACTCCCTATGGATTTATTCTGACTACGGTTCTGGATAGGTGCAATGTGCCTCCGAAGAAGTGGAAAATAGCCACAAGCAAGAATTACTTTGGCATTAATACTCTGCTTGCTTCTGACTATTTAGTCAATGCCATTCCACATGAAACTAGTTCATCTAAGAAGACACCTATCAACAGTAAAGTCAGGGCTCTTGTTCAGGAAAATGAGGACAAGGATGCTGAGATAGCTAGGCTAAAGGCTCATTCGGCAGAGGTTGAATCTGAGAGGGATGCTCTCAGAACTAAGCTTATCAAGGAAAAGGAGAAGAATAATGGGATTCTTCACAATATGCTGAATTTTCTCCAAGCCCAAAACCAACCCTCTAGCTCCCCCAAGCCTTAGGAATTCTAGCATTTTGTCTTCTGAACCTGTCTAGTACATTCAGTGACTTAGATTAGGGATTTTTCTTTCTTTTTTGCTCATGTTTTTGAATATTTTGCTTTCTTGTTGTAGATTGTGGTAGCAACATATCCTCTATCAATGACATCTAATTTTTTTCTCTTGTTGACTGTTAATATTTCCTTGATAGTTTAAATATGTGTGCCTGATTACTGATGATTTATCCATGATTGCACTTTCAGTTGCCCCAGTGGCCATGAGTATTTATTAAAATCTGGGACTTATACTTTGTTTATGCAACTTCTCGATGATGCCAAAAGCAGGAAGAGATATTGTGCTTTACATATTCTGAATATGTGATGTTTATAACCTAATTAACCTGGTCCTTGATGATAAATGAATTTTTCTAAACTTTGTATTGATAAATAAGCTGAGTTCTTACAGGGCCTAAGTGAGTAAAAAGCACATAATTTGTCATAATAAAAAATGGGAATTTGTTGGCCAAATAAATGTGATGTTTTGAAGATTGATAAAAGAACTCAGACATGGACCGGGTCCATCTTGTGAAGCACAATTGTGATCAACCCAAACATGTGAGATGCATGTGAAGGAGATAAACCTAAGTTATCAGAAGTGATATCTCCTGATCATGATTGAAAAGATTGCATATGGGATAAGGAGAAAGACTCCTTTCATAAAGAGAACACGGTTTAGGATAAGGATAAGAGTTAGAGTATGAGATCAACTAGAACTCTTCCACCATGGAAGAGTAGCGTCTGTATCTTAGTCAATCTCTAATTACTAACCCCTTAAATATCAATGTTGTTCTCTTTTACATGTAATCCAGTTAAGTAGAAGTTAAAACATAAATTGAGAGCAAAGTAGCAAGGCAATTTTGCAAGCAATTTATGTGTGTTTCAAGCGTGCAATCCTGAAGCTACTTGAACCAGATAGAAGAACTCGTTCCAAGTGTCTATCTTTTACTCTAGTTCAATTGTACAAGGTGATACTACATTGTACCTTTTAGCTTTATAGAAGAAATTATATTAGGTACTTAGAGTGTTCAAGTTAGAGTTAACTTGAAGTTGTCGCAACAGTTGAGGCTGTATGCCACAACTGGATTAGAGCTAATCCTAGGTTTACAAAAGAGTTTTTGTAAATGCTATTTTTGGCTTAGTGATTTTAGTAGAAGTTTGGAAAAATTCTACTGAGTAGTAGGTTGTGGTATTTTCACCTTTTGAGCCAGATGTTTTCCACATAAAAATCTTTGTGTTCTTTATTTTCTTTACTTACTATTCCGCAAACTGTATTAGTTGAAACACATAGAAGAACCAGGTCCTTCTATAATCAAGTAAAGCGAAAATTGGGTACCACACAAATCACCCCCCTCTTGTGTGGTATTGAAGTATAAAACATCACTTGGCATTCATTTATTATCTGATTTTTACGTATTTGAGCCTAATGTGCTAATCATCACTTTTTACCGCTTTGATATTGTGTGAAGTGTATATAAACTGTTGCGAAACTCTTCTTCTCTCTGATTCTTCTAAATCTTCTAGGAAGTGCAAGCAGGCGTGACTTCTTTTCTATTAGTGTCATACACTAATTTGGAATAAGGATCAGATCAGTTATAAAGCCGGATGATCTTTTGGTTACCGGTACGTTGCTACTTGTGTATCTGTTATTTTGGCCTGCATGTTGACTGGATTCTAGAATAGGGAATGAAAATGAAAAAAAAAGATAAAGAAAAAAAGTGTGAGAGATAGGTATTTGAAAATTTTCAAAACTTTGCCAATATTTTGAAAAAAGGAGAAAGAAATAAGGGAATGTTTTAAAAAAAAAGTCATGTTTCCTCTGTTCCGTCAAAATGGCCAAACTACGCGGGTCTGATTCTCACCGGATGTGATATACGTAGGCAAACCTCATCGGTTTCGGCCCACCATTTTCAAAAAAATCCAAAAATATTATCATTTACTTCCTTCTTTAGAAAGTCTTTCTTTTAGACCCCAATTTTAAAAAATACAAAAATATTTTCTTTTAATCTCTCCCAAAATCCAAAAATATTTGTTTGAAAATTCAAAAGACAATTCAAGATTCAAAAATATTTTCTCTTTTCTTTTTTAGTATTTCATTCATAAATTCAAAGTAAAAGTCCAAAAATATTTCCTTTCTTCTTTAGAAGTTTTTCTTTCGAAATTTCCAACAAAAAATAAGAAAAAAGAAAAAGAAGTTAAAATTCAAAAAAAAAAACTCTTCTTTAGACGTCTTTCTTTTCAAAAATTCTTTAAAAAAAATTGAAATCCAAAAATATTTGTTTCCTCTTTTTACGTCTTTCTTTTGAAAAAAATCCAAATAAAAAAAAAGTTATTTTATTTATTTTATTTCTAATCTTCCCGAACTACGCAAGATTTGATTCATGTTCCCACATGATAAGTAAGCAACCCACATCAGGTTCGATCAACTAAAAAAAAGAAAAAAAGAGAGAGAAAGAATGATAATAATAAGGACTGACTGAGTCCATTCTAACGTGTCCCTTGTTTTGAATTATGAAAAAAGTTTAAGGTGGTTGGTTTGTGGTAAGCTGGCAACACAAGATCCAAAGGATAAATGTCATTCACAACTGACATCGAAGCTGTTACAAATGCTCAAGAGACTCAGGGTTAGAGGGTTCAACAAGAGTCTACTATGGTTGAGGAAAATAGAATACTGAAAGAGTAAATGACCGAAATGTGTCAAGCATGGGCCAATGGCCAAGAACTGCCTTTTTCTGTTCATGGTTTCCTAGAGTTCACACCCTTCTCGACTACTACCATTTTTGTCTCATTGTCTGATCAATCCTATCCACTTGGGTTCAGTATTTATCCCAACTGTACGAATACAGCTAGAATTTCTGTTGTGCGCTTCCAAAGTGTGCCATTGACAACCAATCAGATAACCACTACTGTCATGCATGCCTTCAATGTCACACAGCCGACGGTGGTTGTAGAGGAAAACTCACGAGTCATAGTTTTCTACCCAGCAAGAACAATCCCACTTTCCTAATTACCACTCGTACCTATTTGATCTTCCTACAAAGATTGAGAAGCCTGCTCGAAAGATAGCATAGGAAAAAATGACCCAATAGTGAAAAGCTTAGAATAACAGTTGAAAAACATGTAATGATTGGCATGTCAGAAGAGTATTGCTTCAAGGATCTATGTATGTTCCCCGATGTCCACTTGCCACCTAGTTTCAAGATCCCCAAATTTGAGAAGTATGATGGACATGGAGACCTAATAGCCCACCTGAAAAAGTATTGCAATCAGCTAAGAGGTACAGGAAGAAGTGGAGAATTACTAATAGCTTATTTTGGGGAAATCCTTACGGAGTAGCCTCCGAATGGTTTATGGATCAAGACACATCTCGCTGGTATGTCTGGGATGACATGGCACAGGCATTTGTCAAACAGTTCCAATACAACATCGACATCGCCTCAGTCTGCAATTCCCTTTCGGACATGAAAAATGAACCAACTGAAAGTTTCAGGGAATATGCCATTAAATGAAGAGAGCAAGCAGCTAGTGTTAAGCCACCCATGGACGACCACGAGCTAATTATTGTCTTTCTTAAAGCTCAAGGGCCAGTTTATTTTCAAAACATGATGTCTGCAGTGGGTAAATCCTTCTCGAAAGCGATCAAAATGGGGGAAATGGTAGAGAATGGCCTTAAGACATGTAGAATTATAAGTCAAGCAGCTCTCAAAGCTGCAAATCAAGCTGTCCAAATTGAATCTGGTAATTTTAGTGACACAAATGAGATAGATGAAGAAATCATGATGGCATCAAGGTCGAGAAGAGGTCATAGGAGAATATCTCGAAGGTATGACCAGCCTCGTTTGTTTTTCGATGATTCCCCTGAGCACTACTATCCACCTTAGAACCCACAATACTCTGTTTCTCCATCTCAACATGTTGTCCAGTCACCAAGACACGCCAGAATGCGAGCACCAGCACCGCAAAATCTCCATCAGCCTCCATAAAATTTTCAAGTGCCCTATAACCCACATCCAAGCCAAGGGTATAATGGGGAACAAAGATTGAAAGATAATTTTACACTAATAGGAGAGCCCTATGCAAGCTTGTTTGAGAAATTAAAGCATTATGACATGATTGCACCTATTCTTCCAAAT
Organism: Nicotiana glauca; assembly: GCA_026770625.1. Classification (NCBI taxonomy): domain Eukaryota; kingdom Viridiplantae; phylum Streptophyta; class Magnoliopsida; order Solanales; family Solanaceae; genus Nicotiana; species Nicotiana glauca. The sequence continues at coordinate 68,500 of MU715038.1, forward strand.
CATGTGGACCCAAGTGTAAGAAGCTTTGACCCTTCTAAAAGGTGCGAATACCATTTCAATGCACATGGGCACAATGTTGAAAGCTATCGGGATTTGAAAAGAGAAATAGAAAGGATGATACAGGAAAAACTGATTGTGATACAAGACAGTGACACCCAGAATATCACGCAGAATCCTTTACCTGCACATGATAATGCACACTTTGTGAGGATGATGCCTGGTGACATGGAGTATGAGAATCCTCTTGGGAACTTGGCGATTGAAATTGGAGAAGTCCATGGTGATTTTGATGAGAAAATTTGTGACTAAATTTCAAGCTTAGCAATTGAAAAGTCATTCCCTCCTCACAAGGAAGAAATCTTGGTAGTTTGTTTTGATATTTTTTCTATTATTTGGGTTATTTCAGGGTTGTGATCCAGATTTTATTTGTTTTATTGAGTCACACCCTTGTATCCCTCTATTATGTTTGTGTGGGTCTTATCTGTTTGGTTTTGTTGCTATTTTCATTAACAGGATTATTTTAGGGCTGTAACTCGGATTTTAGGTTGTTTGTCTTGTTATTTACTCAATAAAATAGAGTTTTTCCTTTTGTGTCAGTCCATGTTCAATTTTTTTCCCGCTAGTTTTAGTGATATGACTTGCATGCGAAATTTTTGGCTAGATCTTAGAAAATTGATTTAATCTTGAATTGGAAAATTGAGGAAAAGGCGCTTTAGAGGATGAAAAAGAGTTGAAATACCTTGGAATTAAGCCCGAGTAAAATTTAAGTGGAACTAGAATAGTCAGACCCGTGGACGTTAAGAATCTTTACCTTCAAAATCATTGTAAATATTGGGTTGAGGAATAATCAACTGAAGTCTGTTGGAAAGTTTTATATTTAGGGATGGAAAGTGTCTTGTGACCACGACACACCAAGAAAACAGACATGTTCGTCAATGCTGTGATCGCAAAAAAATAATATGTTTGACGTTCTCGAGGCCCTTTTTCTGCTGCCCAAATACTTTATACCCTTTGTTATCCCTTTTGAGCTTGTGTTATTTTCTTTGACCATCCTTTTGTTGGAATCAGGTTTAGAGTCAAAAGTTAAAAAAATGAAAAAAAAAGTAATAATAATAAAGGTCTATTCCCCAAGAGTACAAACTGGGGCAGTTAAAAAAAAAGAACAGTGGAAAGTCCATGCCCTCACAAGATAAAAGCTGGGGCAAACAAAACAAAAACTAAAAACTAAAAAAAAAAGAAAAAAAAAGGAAAAAGACAAAGGAACAGAAAGAAAAATTATAGTTTGGTCAGATGTATGAACTATATTCGACTTGATTCCTTAAAAGGAAAAGGATACATAGGCAACCTTACACGGTTTGGTCCAACCAAATAAAAATCCAGAACAAAAAGAAAAAAAAACAATCAAAAAAATCCAAAAATCCCTAGTATCTGAAACTGGGGCAAAGAGTTTATTTCACTTCTGAAAGAGTCGATTCTAAGAGTTGTAAGTCTACCACCTTTCATTTTGAGTCTACTTTGAGCTTTCATGCTGACTCTTCGGTCCAACCCTATCCAAAAATCTTCCAAGTAAAGACCTCCCGATATGACTTCAAGAATGTATAAGGCCCCGTGAAACTTGTACTTAAAATCTAGTAGCTCGTAGTGTCAAGTCCCGAATTTCTGATTTGCATTTAAAAATCAAAGAGTCAAAGTTTTCCAGAAAAGTGCTGTTATGCGGTCCAGAATGCGTTCGCAAATCAAGTATGCGGACCACATTTTCGCCGCAAACCCAAACACAGTGTTCAGAGTTTTGGAGCGTTTTTTCGGTCCATTATGCAGACCGCATTTTTGCTCTGCGATTGCGAAGTGCAACCACAAACCTGACTCAGGTTCCTATTTTTCTAAAATTTAAACCTGACCCTTTTTCAATAAAACACCCAAATCCCTCATTTTTACATATTTTTTGAACATTTTGTACCATCCAGGGAAGGCGAATGTGCTGGCCGACGCCCTCAATTGAAAGTCTATGGGTAGTTTGGCTCACTTGGGAGCGGATCAAAGACCCTTGGATCGGGAGGTTTATCAATTGGCCAGTCTCGGGGTTTGTATTTCGGCCTCAGACGAGGAGAATGTTATAGTGCATAATGGAGCAGAATCGTCACTTGTAGCGGAAGTCAAGAAAAATCAGTTTATTGATCCAGCATTGGCACAGATGAAGGAGGCAGTTTTGAATAACAAGACTTCGGTATTTTCACTTGGCGGTGATGGTGTATTGCGATGCTAAGGTAGGCTATGTGTTCGAGATGTAGATAATCTTCCAGAGAGGGTAATAGTGGAGGCTCATAACTCTAGGTATTCTGTGCACCCGGGTTCTACAAAAATGTATCATGATCTCAAAGAAATTTATTGGTGGAACGACATGAAGAGGGGTGTGGTGGATTTTGTGTCTAAATGTCCGAATTGTCAATAAGTAAAAGTCGAGCATCAGTGTCTCGGTGGGTTAACTCAACTTATGGAAATACCAATGTGGAAATGGGAGATGATCAACATGGATTTTGTGGTAGGGCTACCTCGCACAAAGCGCAAATTCGACTCGATTTGGGTAATAGTGGATCGACTCACCAAATCAGCTCACTTCTTGCTAGTCAAGTCCACCGATACTGCAGAACAGTATGCTAAGTTGTATATCAAGGAAATAGTAAGGCTTCATGGCACTCCACTTTCTATTATTTTAGATCGAGGGGCTCAGTTCACAGCTAATTTTTGGAAGAAATTTCAGCAAGGTTTGGGTACTCAGGTGAATCTCAGCACGACTTTCCACCCACAGACTGATGGTTAAGCGGAGCGGACTATTCAGATGCTTGAAGATATGTTGCGGGCTTGTGTATTGTATTTCAAAGGTAATTGGATGATCATTTGCCACTTATAGAATTTGCTTACAACAACAGCTTTTATGCTAGCATTCAGATGGCCCCATTTGAGGCATTTTATGAAAGGAGGTGCATGTCTCTGATTGGATGGTTTGAAGTAGGTAAATCACAATTGTTAGGGCCAGATCTCGTGCAACAGGCTATGGAAAAAGTTAAAATCATTCAGGAGAGGATGAAAACTGCTCAGAGTCGCCAGAAATCCTATGCGGACATTCGTTGAAGAGAATTGGAATTCCAAGTAAATGATTGGGTGTTCTTGGGGGTATCTCCTATGAAGGGAGTCATGCAATTTGGGAAGAAAGGGAAGTTGAGTCCTAGATATATCGAGCCATATTGAGTCGCTTAAAGGGTAGGACAAGTGGCTTATAGGATGGAATTTCCCCCTGAAATGTCATTAGTGCACCCAGTGTTCCATATGTCTATGTTAAAGAAAGTGGTTGGAGATCCATCCACCATTGTGCCAGTCGAGACCATCGAGGTTAATGAAAATTTGTCATATGAAGAAGTTCTGGTTGCTATTCTTGATAGGCAAGACCGTAAATTGAGAAATAAGGAAGTTGCTTCAGTTAAAGTATTATGGTAAAGTCAGCGAGTTGAGGAAGCCACATAGGAAGCGGAAAATGAAATAAAGGAAAAATATCCCCACCTATTTGAATAAGTCTAGTAGTAACCGTGCGAACTCTTATCCCTAGGCAAACTGATGTTATGTTCAATTTGGTGCAAAGACACCCCTTTTTTCCCCTAAATGCTTTACTATTGTAACTCCTCATGTTGTGTAAGAATTGTATGTGTTATGGTTATTTGAGTCATGTGCAACCCCCTTTTGGGTAAACGAAAGTTTGTAAAAACTCATGTGATAAATGAACGACTAATGGTAGTGTAGATTGATAATGATTAATTGAAATGCATATAGTATGGTGAAGTGGTTAAATTGTACGGGACTCATTAAAGTGACTAATTTATGTGCAAAATGTAACAAGTGATTGAATAAGTGCAAGTGTTGAAGTAATGAATTGTATAACAGTTACAGGGATAATAGAAATTGTGTAATGGTGCTTGAAAATATGTTTTGGGGGCTCTCTGATAGGTAGATAAGTCTAATTACAAAGGAAACTCTAGCAACATTTTCTAAAAATATGGGAGTAAGTGAAAAAAAAATGGGAGTTTGCATATCATGTTTTTCAAAACCAACTGATTTTCAAAATCCTCATTCGAAGACGAATGATTTTAAGTGGGGGAGGATATAAGGCCCCGTGAAACTTGTACTCAAAACCTAGTAGCTCGTATTGTCAAGTCCCGAAAAGTATGCGGACCGCATTTCTGCCGCAAACCCAAACAGAGTGTTCAGAGTTTTGGAGCGCTTTTGCGGTCCATTATGCGGACCATATTTCTTCTCTCCGATCGCAAAGTGCAACCGCAAACCTGACTCGGGCTCCTATTTTTCTATATTTTAAACCCGACCCCTTTTTCAATAAAATACCCCAATCCCTCATTTTTACATATTTTCTAAACAAACTAGAGAGAGGGAAGAGAGGGTTCTTGAGAGAGAAAGTTTATCTTCATCAATTTGATTTTCAAAGTCGCCCAGGCCCGGGAAATATCAAGTAAGTGTCTTCATCTTCATTCTTGCAGGTAAAATCCCTAACCCTTTTTCATTGGTTCTCAAGTTTAAACATAAAAGAGGGATTCTCAAGCATTGACTCTTGAAAATAAAGGTTGAAAACATACATGCATTTCTTTTAAAACCTAAAATCTAGTAAGGGGGAATTGGATAGAAGTAAAGGTTTGCAAGAGAAGGATTGATAACCTAAACAAGTTCGGGTAGTAATTGTGAACTTAAATTCTAAGATATATGTGTTAACTTGTGAACTAGATTGACGGTGCTAGGCTGTTTGGTGAATTGAAAGTAGAAGTTAAAAAGAAAATTTGGCTCCAGGTATGTATGGCTAACTTTAACCTTTGTAAAGTCACCTTGTTAGGTGTACGAGTAAATTATATATGTTACGTATGTGGACTATTTGTGAATTCTTGTGATTGATGTGCCTTGAACGTTGTTGGTTAAGTTTCCCAATATAATGGTGGAAGTAAATGGCAACAAACCAAGTCTGTGTGAATGTCTTTATGTGGTAAGAACTGTGTAACAAATGATGGAAAGAAATCGTAATTGATGCAATTAAAACAACTGTGGTAATATCATATGTGACTTGTCGCGGGAAATTATCGTTGTGACTTAAATTGTATACGGGCTATTGTATATGATGGAAATGGTATTGATGTTTATGAAAATTCTTTGTGAATTTTTGTTGTTGTTGTGTAAAATGTGATTGTACGGTGGGATCGGGTTGCGCACCGCAACACGAAGTAATAAGGTGTGAGTTGTGGTGATAAGGGTGGACGACGTAATAAGGGTGGAAAAGTGATTGAATTCACTATTAAAATGAAAATATGCGAAAGTTGTGAAATCATTGATGTAATGAAATAATGTTGAAAGTGGATAATGAGAGATTGTGAAACTTGTTTGGCTTTGATTGTTCCTTTCATGTGCATTTGATCGTTGATTCTATTACTGTTGGTTACTTTTGTATTTGTTTGATTTTACTTGGGGTAAAGTTTGTTCATACATACCAGTACAATTCAACTGTACTGACGTCCCTTTTGTGGGTGCGCTACATTCGTGTTATGATTTTATATGGTTCCGTAGCAGGTACTCCAGTCCACCGACAGTAGCACACCCTCACTTCATGTCAGCTGAATTAATGAGCCCTTTTCTTCTTGGGGCCCTGTGTGTCTCATGTCGCTTTTATTCCGAAGTCTTGTTTTGGTATTTATGTAAGGTATAGACGAAGCCTTGTTACTGGAAAGTATTGTTGTGACGAACCAAAGGGTCATCACCTATTTCCTCACTTGTTCCGTGCTTCTGAGGCCTTGAAACCCCCATTTTTATTTGTCACGACCCGAATTTCCCACCATCAGAGTCGTGATGGCGCCTACTCGTGGTAGCTAGGCAAGCCAACTTAACTACCTTTTCCATTCTAAACAATTATTTTTAACAGTTTATAGCATCAATATAAAACATTAAATCTAATAAGAACAATAGTGGAAGTCTGTCTGATAAATACGAATCAAAACGCGGAACAATCAAATATAGCCTCTACCCAAGATTTGGTGTCAAATTACTCATGAACTACTAAAGAAATACTAAATACAATGGTTTGAAAGAAATATATAAGCTGTCTGTCTCAAAAACAATGAGGCAATAGTCTAAAAGAGAACATAAAGAAGAGACGTCGGGCCTGCGGACGCCTGCAAGGATACCTCAGTCTCGTGAAAATGAAAATTGATTAAAAGACTAGGGTATCGGGCTCGTATTTTGGTTCCGACGCCCAATACAAGTCTTATATATTGTTTAAGTGCTTTCTATGAAGTTTGGTCGAAATCGGACGTTGTTTGACATGTTTCGGACTATAAGTTCCAAGTTTGAAAGTTCATGAAGTTTAGAAGAAAAATCATGTATTTTGAGGCTTGATTCTACGTAAATGATGTTATTTTGGCGATTTGATCGCACGAGTAAGTTCGTAGGATATTTTTGAGGTTGTGTGCATCTTTGGTTTGGAGCCCCGAGGGCTCGGGTGAGTTTTGGATAGGTGTCGAGTTGCATTTTTGAACTTTGAAAAAAAAAATTGCAGGTCCGGTCAGGTATTCTCGCAAATGCGAGAGTCGCAATTGCGAATTCCCAATTGCAAATGCGAAGAAAGGGGAAGGCTGGGCCAGATCACAAATGCGATCACTTGCTCGCAAAAGCGAAGCCTGGAGCTTGGGCATAGGGTCGCAAATGCGACCCATTTTCTCGCAAATGCGAAGGATGGCCTCCAGACCTGAGTTCGCAAATGCGAACGAAGATGTCGCAATTCCCAGGCAAGCATTATTCGCAATTCCCATATCCGCAACCCAGCAAATTTTATACTTAGTCGAATTTTCATCACTTTTCACCATTCTTTCAAAACCCAAACACCGTAGGCGATTTTTCAAGAGCAAATTTCATCCCAAATCACTTGTAAGTTGATTTTTACTCGATTCTTTCAATCTTTAACATCATTAAACATGTTTTCCACTTGAAATCAAGGATTTTCATGGGTGAAATTGGGGTTTTTGGGTAGAACCTAGGTTTTCTATAAATTGGGGAGTTGGACCTCGATTTAAGGTCCGATTTCAAAACAAATTACATATTTGAGTTCGTGGGGGAATGAGTAATCGGTTTTTTGTCCGAATCCCAGATTTTGACCATGTGGGCCTAGGGGAATTTTTGGGAAAAACTTGGAGAAATCATTTTTATGCATTCAAATTGATTCATATAGTGTTTATTAAAGTAATTGAACAATTTGTGATTAGATTCGAGCGAATTGGAGGTGGAACCGGAGGTAAAGCTATATTTAAGGATTAAGTGGATTTCAAGTCTTTGAGGTAAGTGTTTGGTTTAACCCTAGCTTGTGGGAATATGAGTTTAGTCTTGTTGCTAATTGCTATGTTATCGAATACGATGTATAGGCATGGTGATGAGTATCTATACATTGGTGTCTAGCATGACCGTGAGTCTTTATAATGTGATTGCCATGAATTGGTTGTGAATTCCATGATTATTGGAAGATTTCTATATGTTGTATATAACAAGTGAACGGAGATAGGATCATTTGATTCCTAGGAGCATTGGCTCGAGTTGTGATACGAATATTGAAAGTATACGAAATAACTTGATTCTTTGGAGCGTTGGCTCAAAAAGGGTAGAGTGAATTACAAGATAAGAAAAGTAAGAAAGAGAAAGCGTGTTGATTATTCCCTTGCCGGGTCATTTGGTTGAACTTGTTGGTTTCTTTCCCTTGCCGGGATTTTGTCAAATATTTGCTTATGTTTATGCCCCTTAATTGTGACTGTTGTTTGGTAAGTCAGACTACTAAATGACATTGAGGATCGAGTTGCGTGCCGCAACAATGATATTGAGGATTGGGTTGCTCGCCGCAACAATGATATATGAGGGTCGGGTTGTACGCCACAACAATGATACCTAATAAATGGTATGGGTCGGGTTGCACACCGCAACAGTGGTATTTGTGGATCGGGTTGCGCACCGCAACAATGGTAATTATGGATCGGGTTGCACGCCACAACAGTTATTGATACCATGTGTTTGTATTGAGTGTTGATTCCTTGTTCATTGTGAATCTAAGTTGCTTTAATTTTGTTACTTGGGATTGTTGTTAGTATTGTATCTCCCTATAGCATGTTTCCCCTCCCATGTTGTTAATTTCTTTGTATTCGATATTCCGTTGTATATTTATAACTGCACAGGTTATGTGGTGTCCAATCTAGCCTCGTCACTACTTCGCCGGGGTTAGGCTAAACACTTACCAGCATATGGGGTCGGTTGTGCTGATGCTACACTTCTGTGCATTTTTGCACAACTCCAGCTTTTGAGGAGCAGCAACAGCAGTAGTGCGGGAGCAGGTTTTCATTTTCACGAGACTGAGGTAGCCTTGCAGGCGTCCGCAGGCCCGACGTCTCTTCTTTATGTTCTCTTTTAGACTGTTGCCTCATTGTTTTCGAGACAGACAACTTATATATTTCTTTCAAACCATTGTATTTAGTATTTCTTTAGTAGTTCATGAGTAATGTGACACCAAATCTTGGGTAGAGACTATATTTGATTGTTCCACTTTTTGATTCGTATTTATCAGACAGACTTCCGCTATAGTTCTTATTAGATTTAATGTTCTATATTGATGCTATAAACTGTTAAAAATAATTTTTTATAATGGAAAAGGTAGTTAAGTTGGCTTTCCTAGCTACCACGAGTAGGCGCCATCACGACTCTGATGGTGGGAAATTCGGGTCGTGACAAGTTAGTATCAGAGCACTAGGTTACATAGGTCTCACAACTCACGGACAAACTTAGTAGAGTCTGAGGGGTAGGTACGGAGACGTCTGTGCTTGTTCCCCAGAGTCTATTGAGTGAGGAAAAATCTCTCATTTGTTCTTTCTTATCGTGCAATTTGGTTTCTCAATGCTGATTGAATTTCTACTCTGTTCTTTCGCAGATGGAGAGAACACGCTCTTCCTCATCCACCGATCAGCATTCCGAGCCCTAGGCAGCTCTCACTAGGGGCAGAGGATATAGCCATGCTAGGGGCCGAGGTAGGGGCAGAGCCCAACCACCAGTAGCAGCACCAGTGGTGGAGCCTCAGGTTGAACTTGACGAAGAGGTTCCGGCCCCAGCCCAGACAGTTTCGGTGGGTCCATCTCAGGTCCCAGAGGGGTTTATTGCTACCCCAATTCTTCAGGATGCCTTGGTCCGGTTGGTTGGCCTCATGGAGAGTGTCATCCGAGTAGGATTGCTTCCTGCAGCACCAGCCACTTCCCAGACTAGAGGAGGAGCCCAAACTCCTGCTGCACGTACTCTGGAGCACGTAGCTCCCCAGGCTCAGATTCCACCGGTTCAGCCAGCTGTGGCAGTTCAGTCGGGGGTAGTTTCACAGGACGGTGATGGAGCGGCTATGTCCGTAGATGCTTTGTGGAGGCTGGACAGGTTCACCAAGCTCTTCACTGCTACATTCAGCGAAGCTTCTTCTGAGGACCCCCCGGATTTCCTATATAGCTGCCACGAGGTTCTTCGGAACATGGGCATTGTAGAGTCCAATGGAGTTGATTTTGCGGCTTTTTGTCTATCTGGATCTGCCAAGACTTGGTAGAGGGATTACTATTTAGCCAGACCAGCAGAATCGCCGCCTTTGACTTGGGATAAGTTTTCGGAGTTGTTTCTAGAGAAGTTTCTTCCCGTTACTCAAAGGGATGCTTACCGGAGGCAGTTTGAGCGCCTCCAGCAGGGGTCTATGATGGTCACCCAGTATGAGACCCAATTTATCGATATAGCTTGCCATGCCCTCGTCATACTCCCCACTGATAGGGAGAGGGTGAGGAGATTCATTGATGGTTTGATTCAGCCTATTTGTCTTCAGATGGCTAGGGAGGCGGGAAGTGACATTACCTTTCAGGAGGCAGCCAATGTGGCCTGGAGGATCGAGATAGTTCTGCCACAGGGGGGTGGTCATAGGTCAGACAAGAGACCCCATCACTCAGGTCGATTCGGTGGTGCCTCATCTGGAGGCCGGGATTCTTATGATGGGGGTCAGCCTTCCAGGCCCTTTCAGTAAGCCCTTCAGGCTTCACAGGGTGTCCCAGGTGATCGTGGTTTTTATGGGCAGTATTCCGATCAGCAATCACTCAGTGCACCGCCAGCTCCCATCAGTGCACAACCTCTTCAGAGCTTTCGTGGAGGTCATTCGGGTCGTCAGGGTCAGTCTTATCGTACAGAGGGATGTTATGAGTGTGGTGAGTATGGTCATATCAGGAGAGCTTGCCCGAGATTGAGGGGTACACAGTCGTAGAAGTAGGGTCCTCGCCCATGATTCAGGCACCAGGTGACCCACAGCCTGCCCAGCCAGCCAAGGACGGGGGTAGGGATCATAGAGGTAGAGGTCGAGACCGTAGAGATAGAGGCCGGACCACCAGAGGTAGGGGTCAGCCGATAGCCGATTGTCCCAGAGACATGGTTCAGGGAGGTGTCACACCTCCTTTTTCACTACACCCGCAAGGGCATAAAGCAGTTTTTCCACTTAAAGGACAGTCCGAACGAGATTTGTTATTAAATTTCAGAGTCATCACTTGGGAGATTAATGGTATCCCAAGTCACCGGGTGAATCCCGAACCGAGGAAATTATGACTCTGTTAACAGTCCGCGAACCAGAAATCCGAGTAGTGAATTCTGTTAACTCGGGAGAAGGTGTTAGGCATTCCTGGATTTCGTGGTTCTAGCACGGTCGCTCAACTGTTGTAGTTGATTTTATCTGATTTCAAAACATGTTCTAACCTATGTGCCTTTTATTAGTAACCCACTTTTATTATTATTTGTTTTTTTATAAGAAGTGCAACGTCGTGAAAATGCATCTCGAACCACGTCGCACCAATGCACCCGTGGTTTTTGACACATTTTGACTTCGTCGAGATTTAGATTTGGGTCACATAAATGTGTACCCGTATTTAGGAAGGTAATATTACTAAAATACGCGCCTAAAGCAACTATGCATCTATTATCTTTTGGAAAGACCGTGAAATTCGCTAAACGGTCCTCCCGAGTTTCTAAGTATTTTCATAAACATTTATTGAGGGCCCCGCAATTTTGCATTTTTATTGGGCGAGGCTTGTCTCATTTTACTTTAAAGTCAATCTAAGAGCAACTACAATTATCTACTTAATTTTATCTCTAAAAATAAACAAATGGACACTTAATTAATTAGTTGTTATGTAATGTTCACTCTATTTAAATTTTTGAGACTTTCACTTAGATCACAATCCCGGTTTGGCTTCAGACTCGCCCAATTGTGGGCTGTCGAGTCGCTCTTGGCCCAAGGTGAATTGACTTGGCCATGGCCAGAGTCTTCATCTGGCCAGTGGCCCAACGTATATAAAGGTAGGCCAAAAATGAACGGGCCAAAAATTGCCCCAATGGTAGGCTGTCAGCCTTTGTTCTCAAATCAAACCCCAATCTTACTTCAATTAGTTGACTGGATATGTACTGGAGCTTGTTCAAGTCACTCTAAATGTTTTCATCAATTGTGACCAAGGAAAAACCATGTTCACTTACTAGAATTAATGAAACAGTGATAAAATCATTTATGATAGTGTTCTGTTTACATAACATGAGAGTAACTATCCCTAAATGAACAAGTAATATGGATACAGTGCCTTATTAACACAAGCAGCCTGATTATTTTGTATTAATCCAAACTAACAGTTTCTAAATCAAACGTCAAGTGCTTTGGGACTCTAGAGCTGAACTACTGAGGTCCTTACTGAACAAAGGCCTTTTTTGTTAAGACACGGTCCATTTTAACTAATTTCATCCAAGTGTTAATACACAAAAACCTCAAAAATATTTTTTTGGTTTCAAATAACATTTGAATTTCAACAATAGAACTATACAATAACAAAATTGTACTATATCACAGTAAATAAATGATCATTAGTCCATCAGTCCAGATTTATCTACAAATTTTTCTCTAGCAAAACAGAAGTTAACATGAACTAGTTATTGATTAAACACAGAAGACTAAACAGGATCATCAGGAGGACAGTTTTATTCCATGTTTCGAACTCGAAATTACAGCAGAGGTTCCAACGTGTACCTGGAGTTGAATTATAGCAGAAGAAGAGAAGATCAGCAGTAAATAACAGTAGCTAGTATCCAACAGTCAAACACAGCAACAATAGAGACAGTTTTGAGCCAAAATTGCTTCACAAAAACTCAGGAAAACTTCACAGACTTTTAACATTGTTTCATTGCTTCATCATTAAACTGATTTTTAAAACCAGGCTAAAGATTATGCGTGCATGTCATGTCACTAGAACCACCATGGAAAGAATTGTAAAAGGAGAAAGGAACTAGATAAAATGACTAGAAATGAAGAGAAGCAGAGTATTGCATTAGACTGACGGTGAAAGGGTTTAAACAACAAAACAAGCAAACTAGACTAAAGTTACAACCCTATAGCAAACCTAGAAAGCACTACACAAGCTACTACAATGAGACAAACAAGGCAAAGTGAGAGGATAGAAGGGTTTGAGTCACAAGACAATATCCGGATTACAACCCTGAAATAACCCGGACAACAGAAATGACAACAAAATAAACCACCAAAACTCCAATCTAGCCAACTAAGAGATGGAGCGTCTTTCCAATTACCAAGCACGACATCTTAGCCACTGAATTTCAAACCAAGATTGCTGGAATTTTCACAAGTTTTCATTACGTTGTCCTGAGCAAACTGCTTTTGGGTTTCTTCCGTCGGCTCATTCTCATGATCAACCTCCGATAACGCTAAAATCTTAGTAGCATCTAGTCCTCCAGGGATCTCAGAAGAGTTCTCATGTTCCTTTTCAAAATAAATCATGCCCACTATATGCGTCTCATTATGAACTTCGACTAGTGTTTGCTGCATCTGGGCTTTGCACGACAATGTCGCCTGCATTAATAAGCTTCTGGATTGCATTCTTCAGATTCCAACATTTCTCTATGTCATGCCCCAGGGCACCTGAGCCGTATGCGCACCTTTGAGAATGATCAAACTTCTTTGGAAGAGGGTTCGACGTTTTTATCTGAATCAGCTTCAACATGTCCAATGTCCTTAACTTCTGAAACAGACTGGCATATGATTCTCCCAATGGAGGTGAAGGTTTTCTTCTTTCGTAACCTCTTATTCTTAAATGCCGGATTGGGCCGAAAACCTGATTCGGGGTGTTTTTGGTAAGCTCGCTGGGGTAGATGTGCATTTTGATGAGCTGGGTACTGGGAACATGATGGGCGACTTTGGGAGTTCTTAGGAGAGAAGTAGCGTCGGGGAGGGTCATCTAATGCACAAGGATAACCACGGGGACAATGTCGAGGCTGGAAGTGTTGATCAGGAAAACCTATCGGATCGTCTTTTCTGTTCCACTTTCTTCCAACCAAGCTTACTGGTACGTTCTGAATGGCCTCCGAACAACTCACGATTTTGCCTGACTTAATTCCTTCTTCTACTATCTCCCCTATTTTTAACACATCATTGAAAGGCTTTCCCAGGGTCGGGATCAAATGACTGTAGTAGGTGGGTCCCTGGGCTTGTAGAAAAAGCTTAACCATTTCTTCTTCGCTGATCGGGGAACTGACTCGAGCAGCTTGCTCCCTCCATCTGAGCCCAAAATCATTAAAGCTTTCCTTCGGCCTCTTTCCATTTTATACAGCGAGGAGCAGTCTGGGGTAACACTCGATTTGCATTGAAAGTATTGGACAAAATCTTGAGCCATGTCACCCAATGTAAGCCACTTATTGACATTTTGGCGACCATGCCAGTCCGAAGCTGCCCCAGTTAGGCTTTTACTGAAATATGCCATCATCAAGTTATCTTTCTCTCCAACAATACTCATTTCATTGCAATAGATCCTCATGTGGGCCACCGGATCTCCCCGCCCATCATACAAGTTAAATTTTGGTACTTTGAACCCTGCGGGCAGGCGGGCGTCATGTGGCACAATCAGTTCTTTGCAAGTCATGCTACCCTGACCTCCCACTCTTTTCTTGTCCCTTAAGGACTGTTCTGTGCTTTTCAACTTCTTGTGTACCACATCTCGCCCTTCTTTTCCTGTAACCTTTTCATTTCCAGCATGAAGCTCATCCCGGGAGCTTCTCTCGTATGAATCAAGGACCTTGCGAGCAACCTCTGGGGGTGATATTGGGCATTGTGAGCTTTGAGTGGGTATTCTTTGTTTGGGGTAGTGGATATGACATGATGGTAATTTCGGGGAGAGGTAATTGGAGGATGAGGGATGGAACTACCAGGGTGGTTCGGAAAGTTGTGATAAGCGGGTGTATCTGGAGAATATGGAGGATCATCTGGCACTGTGTTGGGAGTTTGGGTAAGGGCAGTATCTGGAAAAATCGGCGGTGGCGAGGGTGGTGCCTTCCCAGTCATCCAGGCCTGATACATGTCTTCCATGTGTTGTCTTAACATCCGTACCTCTTCAACCAACCCACTATTCTGTTCAACCAATTGCTTTCGGG